>JALXJV020000014.1:3592973-3722799 GCA_024633595.2 Lepomis macrochirus | reverse complement strand
ATTGTGTATCTCCATACTGTTTAGTATGGCTTTACCCAGAGCTATGTACTCTCTTCAGTACTTTTGTCTGGAACCTAGCTGATACATTGGCAGGTTGATTCTGGCTTGTTATCAGCATCACCATATATGTTGGCAGATATGAAGGAATTTCTGTACATTCTTTTCTCATAACCTGCATTTTTATGTATCTATGGCCCTTCTTTTACATAATTATATATATATATATATATATATATTTTTTTTTTTTTTGTTTTGTTTTGTTTGTTTTTTTTTGTTTTGTCTTTAAAACAATTCAATTTAAGCTGATTGTTAAAAATACACTGTAAAATATAATAAAACTAAATTTCCTTTGGTTTAGGAGGTTGGGCTGGGTCAGGACATTGGCCTTGCAGAGCCCACTGAGACACTGCAAGTGATACTGGGCTGTACAAATAAATTGGACTTGACTGGCCATTGGGACTCTGCCATAGTCCAGCACTGAGGCCATGGAACACACAGATAAATGACACCAGCCCTGGGACTATGTGATGTAATCAAGCATCAACTGTAGCTGGCACACATCAAGGGGGAGTCTAACTTTTAAAATAGCTTATCTCAATATTGTGAATCTCTGCAGTATATCATAGTACAGTCATCAGTGGTACCTGAGTTTGTCAGCGATTAAGATGACCCTCCTCTCAAGCAGAAGAGAGGCAAACACCTGCAGGAGTTTCCCAACACTGAGACACTGCAGAAGACTGTCAAAGTCCACGTGCTCCAGTCTGGAGTCCACTGGTCGACACAAAGTCAGTACCTGGCAATGCACAAAGCGCACATGGAGTCAGCCTAAGTGTAAATACAGTGTTATAACATGTAGTTGTTAACACTAGTTGCGAATGTTGAGTGAAAGCCTGAAATCTGACTCTTTAGGTAAGTCAATATAAATGTTGCTCAAGCCTGGTGGAGGTTTAGAGTTTAGAACAGCAGAAGTGGAAAAAGTCAATGTCTTTAGAGTGACTTAATGCTGAAACATTAGGAATGATGGTGGTAAACATTTGATTTTTTATTGGAAGTCCTGTATTACTGTAAACAGCTGTCTCAACATGAACCCATCAAAGCTGAGATAGCTCGGCCTATTGTTTACACAGATAACCTCCCATTCTGAGTCATTCCAAGTTTGCAGAAATTGGGAGGAACAAAACTACTAATTAACATTTCCTCTTTTGGTTTAAGGGTTACCTCATTCCCACAGCCAGGGAGGAAGCTCTTAACAGTGACTGTGCGTCCAGGGGCTGGAAACGGGGCCTCCATCACGCTACGCATAAAAGGGTAAACAAGAGCCGGGGAAATCTCCCTGCGCCTCTCCACCTCCTCCAAAATCTAAGACAGATAGAGCCACACAAATCACTGTGTGTCCTGGAAAAAACTGGGGTTGATTAAAGTTTAAACGACAGGACAGATGCAAAACGCAGCTCTGCATGTAAAGTAAGGCTTTCCTCCTGGGCACATTCACACATACTGTTTGTAGATTTCTCTCAGCCAACTGAGAAATGGGTGGGAGACAGCTTCTATGCATTGCAATTTCATTTTTGAAAAACACACCCAGGGATTGCTTAGGATTCATTTCTATTATCTTCCTATACAGGCGTCTATCAGCAGAAACAAGGAAGCGCATGTATTGTATAGTTGCCCTACCTTTGCAAACAGGTTGAAACAGCCCAATTTGCTGACAATACAGTGCACCTCAGGAAGCCTCTTTCCTTTTCCACTGGGCTTCAAGACACACAGAGTTTCATATGTCAGAAAGCAGGTGACAACGGAGATACACATGACAAAACACATCAAATGTAGAGAACATTTAACTAAATAGAGAACAATCAGGGCATATTCTCCCTTTTAATGTGCTTGTAGATTGGAAGGAAAAAACAAATCAAGAGTCTAAACTCTAAACTACATCTATGTTTAGGATAGCTGCCCTGAGCTCAAAAACCCCCAACAAAATAAGCAGATATACCACATCATTTAAACATATAAAAGTGTGTTTTGAAAAGTCTAAAAAGGTCTAAATTCAGCTTTCCTTGGGAGGCAGAAGAAAGGGGACAAATATGAAATTCTTCTTGCTCTCTGTCTTTGATTCAGAAGTGGTTTATGGTCTGTGATTCACATGTACTGATTCACATCTCCTCAGAGATGTTGAGTAAGCACATGGCGGGTTGCCATGTCTCTCTAACTCTCACACACACACATACACTGAGCCAGTGATTCAGACGCAATGGTTAACATATCTGCACCCACCAGGATCTTACGGCAGTAACAAAACCAGCGGCTGCCATCCTCTCCAGTCAAGACAAAGGAGAAGGTCTCACTGTAAACACAACATCAATACACAGGAGACAAATATTTAAATTTTACTGCCTTAAAAACATGTTACCATAATTGTAAAACGCCCGTAATTTCTTGAATAAAAAGAGATTGAAAAAAATCTCAGCGGTTTGGTTCATTAAAGACTTTTAAGTGTGAGTGTTTTAAAGACAGCGAGGCAGAGTAACTTGAGATCATAACCCACATTACAACAATGAACCATACCCTGCAGAAAAACAAAAAAAGAATACCCAATGCCCCTTAGCTCTCAGAGATTTAATTAGATCAGTTGAAACTTTAATTATCTCTGTGGGGAATTTGGGTTTTTGCAGCATCTATATATGAGTACAGCTGAAAGCTGATGATATGAATAGGAACAGAGGAAACGGGGGTCTTAAAAATAACACAACTGATAATTAAGGTGCTTAGAACTTAACTAAATACTGTTTGTAAAAGACAACTTAAAACACATGAAAGTTGTACATAATGACTACAAAGGAAAACACTGACAGACATAAGGAAAAGAATGGAAGATGAAAAATGTTACCATTCTGTCACTGGCATGGGACACGCTGGGGTCGAGTTACTCTGTATACATCTAGCTTGCTACTAAAATAGTGCGTGTGCTGACCTTGGCATGTGTGCAGAGGGCTTCCAGTCCTGTGAGTCGGGGAAGCAGAACTTGGGAATGATGTTCAGCTGATCTTCAGCCTCTCTGGAGAGGCGGGACGACTTCTCAAACTGAAACAGAGGGACTCCAGTTACAGAAGCACTTCTGCAAATTACTTCCTTGAAGTGGTTCCAGTGGGGGCCAGATGAAATCAGTGATTAATTAATTGCAATATCATATGATATAATTCCATAGAAACAATCTTAGATAAGTATAAGAAATTAAGAACCTTGAGTATTGAGACATATCCACTTATTCTTAATCACTAGCAAATAACAATTTGTTTTTTCCCATATTGGTGCCTGAGATAAAACCTTTTCTACAAATGGTCAAATTTTAACATTACATAAATTATGAATACAATTCAAATAGAAAAACAAAGTCTCCTTCAAAGTATTCCTCATCGTATAAGAGAAGAACTGTCTTCCTTTAAAGTACTACGATCAAAGTTCAGTTATGGCCCTTGTCTAGAAGAAGGGTGAGGTTATGTTAAAGGCTCCTTCTAACCATTTTGGGGAACTGCTGCGTGATTTCAGGGGAGTAGGTGTTTCCTGGAGAACCTTTTCTCAGTGACACCACCACGAAGATCTGGAAAAGCTGCTGCTGCTGCAGCTGGATCAGGTCTCTCTCCAGGGTGCGGTAGCCTGGCTGGCGTTTCAGCGTCGACTGGATATAAACCGATCTCCTAGAGCCTACTGGACACCACACAATGAGACTATATAGTAATGCTTGTCCTGGGACATATTCCATCCACAAGACCTATATGACGTATTATACATATAGATATACAGCAATTTCACACAAATCGACAGTCATGGATAACTGATGGTCTGTATGTCACAGCAGTGGAGTTATTAGATTTCTTTGCTAAAAAACATTTCCCATAAGCCTCATTGCTACATTGCTTCTGAGGAGGTTAACAGACAGCACAGCAGCATTGCCAGTGGACCGATCCATTTTAGTCCTTTAGACTGATATATCTTGAAAAATACTATGTTACAGGAATTTCCATAAAATTTGGTACAGACATTCATGTTTCCTAACTTCCATAACTGTGGCGATCCTCTTTAATCTAGTGCCATCATCAGTTCGAAGTTTCATCCTGTCCAATGTTTATGATACTAATAAAAAACACTAATGACATTCCCATCAGCCTTGGCTGTACTTTGTGTTTATTGCTAATTAGGGAATGTCTGCATGGCAACACACTAAACTAAGATAATGAGGATTGTAAATATTTTCTAGTGAACATCAGCATCTTGTCATTTTCGTCGCGAGCACGTTAGCATGCTAAACTTAGCATTCAGCTCAGAGCACCACCATGCCGATGTACGGCCTAACGGTGGTGTTAGCGTGGCAGCAGACTCCAAGTCTTGTTTCCATTAATTGTTTGGTCTTTAAAATATCAGGAAATTGTGAAAAAAGTCAAGTTTACATCTTCCAGTTGCGTGTTTTGTCTGATCAGCATTCTAAAACCCAAATTTACGATGTTTTTTTCTCAATTTTGATAAGCTGAAGCCAGCGAGAGCACGGCATTTTTGATAAATGACTTGAACAATTGATCCAAACTTGGAACTGACTAATTGTAGTCTCGTTATCGCTCATGTATAATCAGGTGCATTGTGGTCCCATTATGGTATGTCACTTGATCCTTGAACCTAACTATGTAACATGGCTGCCGTTAACTAGCGCTGAAGAACGATCACTTCCTTGAGCTAATCAATTCTTCAGAGATGCTATGAATGTTTAATTTTTTTGATACCAGCCCTGTGTTTATATTTGGGGGTGTCAATAATAAATATTGACTGATAAAACTAAGATTTTGTACCCCATACAAGAATATGTACCTTAAAGCTAAAACCCAGACTTAACATAAAGGCACTTTAGAGACGGTTTAACTTTATGGTGATACCTTTGCTGTTGTCTTCGGGGTCGCTCTCTGTCCCGCTGGTCTCCTCTGGTGATATGAATTAGAGGAGGGAGAGATTAGGGAGAAGCAGAATGAGAAGCAGAGGGAGGGAAAGGACTTGATAAGCCATAATCAAATGCAGACAGTCCGTCTTTGTTTCATAATCAGTTGCTTCGCCTACTGCAGCTGGCCTCGTGTGTACCATCAAAAGCTGGGTATTTCCACCAAGAGGCTCAACTTAATCTTATTGAAGTGTTGATGTGGGTGACATTTGGGCGTCTGTGACAGTGTGTGTGTTTGTGTGTGTGTGTGTGTGTGTTACCTCGTACTGAAATTCCCTGGTTCTTTACTCTCTTCCTCCCTCTCTTGTCGTCAAAGATGGTCTCAATCTTGTTGACGTACTTTGTAGTAGAACACACACACACACAACACACACACACCACACAACACACACACACACAGGTGCTCGTCAGCCCCATAATTTCACAGCCATTATAGAATCATGATTACAGGGAATCATGATATAATAGCCACTAAGTACACAATTATATTACAGATTTTCAGCATTTTGTTCCCCTTACATTCCTGCATTCTACCGTTAATACCCCGAAAGAAAATACATATTTCATAGTGGACTCAAGTCGATGCCACGCATTAACACACAGAGTTGGGCTCTACCCAGAAAGAGGCGCATACAGGAAAGCTGAAACTTATCTTTAACACAAAGCCCTGCCAGTTGAGGAGACAAATTTGAGACAAAAATGCCCCAGCTAAGATAATGGTACTGTTGAAAAATACATAATGGAGGTGTTATTATGTCTTTGCACACTGTCATTTTTCTCTGCCGAAGGTGTGATCTAAAAGTGTTCAAGGACAGGTAATTAACTAAATACTGTGTTTTATTAATACTATATAAGATGTTTATTGTAAACCTTTTGTGATTTAAAAGTTACAAAATGCAAAATAAACTGATCAACAAAGATATCATCATACTGATGATATCTTGATTGGTATTTGTCAAACCTGCAAAGTACAAGTGGCATGTGGGTTTTAAAGCTACAGTCATTTTGTAGTCATCACCTTTACATATAACAATAAGTCGGTTTTATTACTGTACCTTATCGGTAAAGTTCCTCCCTGTCCACACACTTTGCACTGCCATGAGACGTATGTCCGAATTCATGTAGTCTGTCTGAATTCTCACGAAGCATTTGAACACGTTGCCCTACCACTATCTATTTCTCTCAGCATCCGCTCCTTCCTGCTTAACAAGTCACAGCCCTCTATCTTTCGTACATACATAGCACTTCGAGATGCTTGTTTTAATATTGCCATATCTGGTAGACCAACAGTCAACCATTGTATCTAAATACAAAAAGTTTGTAAAAAACTAATGACAAAATGCAGTTCATCATTTACCTGAGGCATCCTCTGTGATTTTTGAGTGCTTGTGGACAGGGGTGTAGCTGGTTTGGGAGTATCTGCAAGGACTGAGGATTTGGTTGCTGTTTGGAACCTCTTCCTCTCCAATTTGCCAGCATAGTCTTGTAGCGTTTGGGGTTTAGGAGGCAGCTGGAAGACAAGAAATTTGGAGTTATCACTTGGTTTTAGGTAATTAGACGGCATCAAACTAAAATAATTACTTCTTCCTCCCTTAGAATATCAGATTAAGCAGGGATCATTTGATATACCTAAACACAACTAACGAAAAATACTTCTGTACTGTGAAAAGAGGACATAAATTGAATATCTCACCTTTGAGATGTAAGGCCTTCCAATAGGGAGGCACATGGGAGATAGGTTGACATCTTCATAGGGATTATCTCTGGTGATTTCACCTATGGTAAAACAGAGTGATGGCAAAGATAAGGCTGAATGGATGTTTTATCACACCTAATGCTTGCTTTCAAGAAGGTACTGACAGGAGACCTATCATACTGCATTTCCAGCTCTATATTGTAGTCCTGTGACTCCTCTATGGCACCTTAGCATGACTCAAAGCTCAAAAAAAAAAGAGGATTTTCTGTCTTATACTGGCCCTTCATGCAGGCCCTCATGAAAGACTGTAGATGCTCCTGTCTCTTTGAGACCCCCCCCCCCTACCCCTCAAAGCCCACTGTCTTCTGATTGGCCATTGTCTCACGTGTTTACGAGGTTTCTGTAGGGATAGGGCTGCACGCTCCTTTGTGGGCGAGGCCTGCATTCTCTGCCTGGAGCATATGACTGACCATATATGGAAATCCGGTTCGGAATGACATACCGAGCCGTTAGTAGAAAAATAATGTTTAAAACAGAGCATTCACAACAGGGGGATATCTGGGGTTTTGGCTTACAGGGATTGTAGAGTGGTGCTAAGAGAACAACCTACTGCTCAACGTCAGCAAAACTAAGGAGCTGATCATTGATTTTAGGATAGAGGAGATAAAGACGCAGGCTGTGTCCGAAATCACCCACTACTCCCTATATAGTGGACTATATAGGGAGCTCGCCATTTTGTAGTGCTGTCCGAATGTCTAGTGATAATTATTATACCCTATATAGTCCACTCAATGTATCCCAGAATGCATTTTGAAAAGTAGTGTACAACCGATGGTCACTAGCCAAGCTATATATACCATCATGCACTGCGCTGATAGAAAAAACTGATGGTGAAGAAAGCTCAGAAACGACTGGATTTCTTGAGGAAGCGTTAAGCTGATGATACACAGGGCAACTTTTTGAGCAATGTTGCTGGGCAATCTTGCTAGTGGAAAGTCCTACTATGTTTTAAAAGGACAGCGGTGGTGCGCGGGCGGGTGGTGGATTGATGGGGGAAGGGGATCTTTACTCATTACCACTGACGACAACGTTGCCCTGCACGATTGCTCTAAAAGTTGCTCTGTGTATCATCAGCCTAAGAAGGCCAAATTCTCACGCCAAGTTCTTGTCAGTTTTTTACAGAGGAGCAATAGAAAGCATCCTGACTGGAAACATCACTAACTGGCATGGGATGTGCACAACCCAGGACCAGAGGGCTCTGCAGCGGGTGATTAAAACTGCCCAGAAGATCATTGGTACCATCTCCTGAGCATCAGTGATATAGGTGAGGTAAGGTGCCTGCAGAGCCCAAAGGATACTAAAGGACAGTACCCACCCAGCCACAGCCTGTTTACCCTGTTGCTTTCTGGGAAGAGATATAGAAGTTTCTGCTGCCGCACCACCAGACTGCAGAGCAGCTTTTCATAGCATAATAGGGACCCCTTTAATATCTGATTAAAAGCTGTGGATATAAAAATTGATGAGAATTTTTACAGTATTTCTTCCTTCCAGTCTGAACAATTTCTATTTTTCAATTTCTTTAAAAAGACCAGTTGTAAACCTGCTGACAGAGAAAGTCAGACAGGTCTTGACCAACAGTCAGATCGATCAATAGAAATAGATAATGGTTTTGTTTATAAAATGTCAGAAAACAGTAAAAATGCTGTTTGTTTTTAAAATGTATAAATTGCTTGCTTTATTTGACCAACAGTCCAAAACCCAAAGATATTAAGATTAATTTCAGATATGAAAAAAAGCAGTAAATTCTCATTTGAGAAGCAATTGAACCATTATCAAAATAGTTCATAATTAATTTTCACTGGATTGACTAATCGTTGCACCTCTAAATACAGATGCCTTTTTCTCCACTGCAGTCCTCCCAATATGTGTCAATTTCTAGCATCATTGGTGTTGACTTAACTGCAAAGACGGAGAAGTCTAGTAGTAAGCAATTATTTTATAATTATTTAAAGTATTATATTGTTTCTGATGCAATCCCTGAATGGTGAGCACAAATTTCTTCAACTCATTTTTATAAAGGATTTAACTTTTCGGACACACATTCGAGTCCAGCTGCCATTCCCCATTTCTTTCCTCCTAATTTCCACAATAAAAACACTCCCTGGTATTTCATTTAATATAACCTTTCTCCATGACTGTTAATCTGTAAATTTGAACAGAAGTAGCCTTTCATGGCTAAAATAAATGAATATGCACAAGTATACACCTGTAACATATCGTGTATAATCTTAATATCAGGTCCACTCAAACCAGATGACTGAAACATGTGCGCACCTTGAATAATCCCTGACTTTATAAATCATCCAATCTGCTGTCTTTTGCCAACTTACATGTTACTCTTAAAATATGTGCGTGAAACCAGCAGTGAGAAACAGGCATATTAAATGATTTTTTCATGATAATATCACTGGTCCCTGCACGACATCGCTCTTTAACAGTCTCTGTGACGGCAATATAATACATTTAAAAAGGGGACATTTTAAGTATCTGAATTGTATGTTCAACCAATGACAAGCTCCCTACAGTCTTTATGACTTCCTGTCTTTGTCAAAAGTGGTGCTAAGTTAAGCAGTTTAAAATACATGACAGCCAGCCAGTCAGTCAGTGTAATGATCAAACGCTAGAAAAGTTCATTCACAATCAACTGCACAATGTCTTCTTGAGTTTATATGACACAGGAAGTTCCACTTACAAACAATGTCCTCGTAAATATTGTCATCAGAGTGGGCATGGTACAGGCCTGAGAGCCTGTCCTGGCCTCCCAGCGTGTCTTGTTTCGCCGTCAGACGTGCTGCATCCTCGTACTCAAAGGACTTCCTGTGACAGGGAGGGAAAGGAAGGCAGTGAAAAAAGAGGCGCCTGGCTGCCTTCCTAAAGATAGCGACCATACTTTTGTTAACTCTATTGTCCTATGTGCAACCAACGTCCCACCACCAAATTCTTGATGTTGATATCAACCTCCGTCTCAAGACAAGACAGACAGGGTGTAATAAACTGTCATGAAAGGAAATGAGAGAGCATATGGTGCAAAAGTTTCTCAAAAGCAAAACAATGTAAAAAAGGAATGACCAGATTTAGACAGAGATGGCAGTGTGATAATGTCTGCTGTCACAGTAGAAATTAGGTCACTGCAACTTTCCTCCACTGGAAGCTTTAAAATGTACACACAGCTTCATTTACTTATAGCTGACTTACTATCATCTATGTCTGGTTGAAAGTTCAGTGCAGGTGTTTATGTGGTCAAATTGTTCCATGTTCTTGATTTTAGTTCCTTTTGTAGTGCACACACACTATTCCAGTAATAAAACAGTCAGTCGGGCTCAGTGTTGAACATAGAGACTCTTACATGATTCATGTTGAGTGTGATGTAATACCTAGCCCTATGGAGGTATTTTATAATGTACAAGTATGAAGGACTACTGCTGGCTCCCTGTGAAGCTGTTGAACAAGGAGTTTAACTATGAAGACTGCAGACATGTAGGTGACAGACATGTTATTGGTATAAACAAAACAGCTCAAAATTGGATTACATTGCCAACTGAAGTATAATGGCAATATTGTACCACAAGTAGTATTTAGAAACACAATTAACACAATTTAACTTAAAGAAAGTGACTTTAGCTAAAAAAAAAAACTGTGGCCACAAGTGGCAATTATAGGATGATGACACAGAATTTCCCCTTAATTTCCCTCTCCTTTATTGAGTTATACACCTGTATATGCATGTAATGGGTTTGCAACATCATCATCATGTGCAGATTGGATAGTTTTCTGTCCAATTGAGCTACTTTTATTTAATTGGGTGGGTAACATTTGTTTTGGGCAGCTACTTTTTGTTGGGCTCCAAAAAGTTAGGCTATATTAAAAAAAAAGTAGTATTGAATAGTATAATTGAGATTATACTATACAGGGCACAGAGTTCAATAGGTTCAACACAATGACTGATGAATAAAAAACAAATGTCTTCCAGTTTATTATAACAAAACAGATTCTAATGCAAATTATTAGTCAGCCATAGCTTTGTGCTAAAAGACTTGTAAAAACTTTCATCTGTTAATTTAAGTGAAGACTTTTAATGAGCAATGCAATGATATCCCAAAGACTTAGTGGAGATCATTTTTGTTATTGTAAACGTGGTTTTGCCTAATTACACTTATACAACTGCAACAACCTTTATTCAGCTTTAAATTTCTTTCTTGCACTCACTAAAATACATAGAAAGAGGCTTTATGTTATTTCAGTTCAGATTTTATTAGAAACTGAATTAGAGGCGGGTGATATGGCCCATCATGATATATGTAATTTTATATCAATAGTATATTTTACTATACAATGTTCTGTGAATTCAATTAAGAAACTGTTTAACCTCCTCCATTACATTTGATTATTTTCTTTTATTTGGAACTTCCATATAAACAAAAACTGACTCCTCTGCTTTGCATTTACACTTTTATTCTACCTCCTCCATGTTTTCTTGTCACTGGCTTCTTTCAGGGCAACCGGCAAACCAGCTTAGAGGTGCACTACGGCCACTCTCATATCACATGCGAATGTGGTAAGCAGTCCTGCTGCCCTGCGAGGCAGTAGGATACGCATAAGATCCCGCAAGAATTGCAATGTCACACGACCAAGCAAGAATCCAGCCTCAATTTTCTACAGTCTGCCACGAATTAGCAGAGACTACGGATGGGCGACACCAAACTTTTTGCTACAGTTTTATTGATAACGATGCTGATCACTTCTTAAAACAGGCTGTGATTTTTCCAGAGCAAGTTTCACTATATGTGGCACGTTGTTGTCACAAATAGTGCATGTTGCTGTACTTTTATCTACAGATGAAAAACCAAGCGCCGCACCACTCTACGTTTCCCTTCTGCCATTCTCACAAGCTTGATGCAAAGTGTGCAAAGGCTGCTTGACACTACTTTTTTTTTTTAGTTTTCTCAATGCTTCATCTGCATGTATGCGACTTGACTTTTTTCTTTTTATACTATGTTGACATGTTAAAAAATACAGACAAATTTTAAAAAGTGTGTAAAAGACTGTGTGGCCAGGTGCTCGTCATGTGACACGGGCCAGCTAAATATGTCAGGTTAATGGCCCAAACATTATGCAAAAGTACTAAAAAGGAAGTGCTGGACCCACCCATGTTTTGTTTTTATATAATTTATTTTATAATCGATATCTTTTGAAAAAGAATCAGTAGTAGCTTGTGAGTATCAGAGTCTCCCATCCCTAGCAGAGACAATAAGGCATAGCTCCTGCAGTAGAAATGGTATTGCCAACCGGCGGACACATTTCTACCGTCACACGTGTACCGTCATATTGCTCAACCGTATTATAAAAATCTTTGGATATTATTACAGTCTGTCAACATTTCCTGGACAGTATTCACATGATAATGAAAGACAACACCAGGAAATTACAGTTACAGAGACCTACATCATTAGAAGTTACGTCACCTAATAACTCCTCAGCTGAATGTGTGTGGGTTACACAGTTATTTCTTGCTTTGCTGAGCCTTGAGTGAACGACTTAGCCAAGTGTTTGTCCCCCGCCCCATGAAGACCTGGGACCCATGGCTGCTGAACTAGGTCAAATTCAGACAATAGAGAACGATGCTGCCAGATATCATGTGACATCACAACTTGGACCCCAGCCAGCAATTACACTGAGTACACTCCCCAAACGTGGCCTAAAAACACTGCTGATATTCAGTAAACCCCATGTGTTTCAGACCGTTCAAAGAAGAGAACAGTTTGCATATGCATTTTTTCAAAATACCAGTTTCCTTATTATTATTATAAGCTGGATCTGCTTTCTTAAAAAAACATGACTCAGATTAAGTTATTCAGTTATTTGTGCTCTACTTTTAGTTCATTGACTCACCTGTTCTTTTTATGCCTTGAAAGCCCATTAGTCTTTGCAACAGGACATGGAGGAGGTGGGAAGCTAGGTGGGTGGGTTACCCTTCTACTCCCCACGTTGGTGTGGTTGTTATGAGGCGATCTGCTGTCCCATTGAATTGCGTGTTCTGTGTTGTTGTTGTTGGCTCCCCGATACTGGAATGTCCGCAGAGGTTTGGGAGGAGGCTGAGCTTCATCTGAAGACTCAATGCCTTTCTCCCAGAGCAGCCTGTCCCCCTCAAGCTTACGCCAGAAACCCCGTGAAGTGTAGAAGTTTCCAGCAGGCATGTTGTCTTCTTGGTCATCAGTTGATAGAGGTAGATGTTTTGAAATGACTTCAATATCCAAAATGCAATCTGTTTTTTGGTTGCCATTGGCAGCAAAGAACTGTTTACCTGGAGAGTTAGGAGTGTTAGCCCCCGCTTTTGGAGACGCAAATATTTGTGCTGCAAGTGGTGTATTCCCTGGGGATGGAAATTCAGTGGAACATTTTTGCAGAGGTTCTGACTTCCTACCGATCACACTATGTCCAGCTTGTGCTGGGCATTCTCGAAAATCTAAGCCCAAGCTCTTAGCTTTGGAGAAGTTGACTTTGGGCTGAATCCCCCCTCTTGATGCCTCGTTGGAACATCTGTTGCCCAGGACATCTCGAGACAGAGTTTGGGACACAATTGGAGGGTGTGCTTTCACCCCAGCATCCTGGCTGCTGCCCTGCTGACTGCGACCTTCCCACTGGGAGATCTTCTGCCTGATGTTAATGCCCTGTTCGTGGGAAGGGGGCCTCCCTGTCTGACGGCCCTGCCAAGCCGAGGTTGCCCCTTTCTGCAGGCCATCAACATCACCACCCCCTCGCTTGCCCTGCTCCAGCCTCAGAGCTAGCATGATGAGAGGGGGCTCACCCTCAGTTCTCCATTGGTGAATGCATCACAGATTTCCTCACAAGGACAGACGGGGGGGGAAAAAACAAAGTAGTCTGTTGTCAATTAATCCAGAAATGATAAGTAAAAACAGGAGCGCCACAAGGTTTATGGTTCGAACTGTTACTTTATGTCTCAGCGTCTTCTTGTGCTAGTAGACTGTCATTTTCTCCGTGTCTCCTTTTGTAAACAACCTAAAAAGATGACAAGACAAAAAAATTACTCATCAACCACTGCACAAGACCAGACAGCACACTGCAGGGTCAAACGGATACTGAGATAACACAGGAGGAGAAAAGTTCTTTGAAATGGTACACATCTGTCTACAACTTGTCGGCAGGCACAGTGAGGAGGTCAGGATAAACAGGCTCTTGTCAAGGTCATTTTCCAAAACTAAAACCAGTAAGAATAAGGAAAGACAGTGACAGGAACAAGGTTACTGCAGATTTCTGCTGCTGTGTGTCTGTGTCTTGAGCCGCCCCAACCCTCCACTAGCCCCAGGGGAATTCTGTCTTCTTTGTAGCTGTTGTCCGTAACCACATAACTGGCCAAACACAAAATGCCAATGATACAGCAAAGCATTAAATCTAATTTAGTGTTCTAGCAAAGCTGAAGAATTTTCAATTTGAGTCATTTCAAAGAGCTTTAGAGGCAAGAAAACACACTAATCTCAAGACATAATGCGCCAATGGCAATTAGGTGAATCAAACATTTCAACCACACCTATCTACGTAGTGGAATAAAATCTCCTCAGAATGGTTGAGCTATTCATAAGGTGCAAGATAAAAACATACCGGACTATGGCCTCTGATTAAATGAATCCTGTGCATTAGGATTAGAATCTGTATAATGTAAAGCTGCGATCTTGCTGCCTCCCATCATATGCTATCAAACACTGAAACTTGAGTAGAAACTAACTCATAACTAACTCATACTCCCAGAGTCGACATCAATGCAGTCGCTGTACAACTCTTGTACAGCAGCTCCTAGCTTGCTGGAACCAAACCATTTGGACACGTTGCACATTAGGACCGAGGCTGAGAGAATGTGGAGAAGGGGAGACATGGTAAAATTCCACTGCACAGTTCATGATCATAATAACTCTATGAGCCTGCATTCCTGCTGAGTGTACATGGAGGGGGTCGGGGAATAAATTTAACTAGAGACAGTCGGTCAGTCAGTCTTGCAATTGACGCTTTTGTTTGGTATGACCTAAATCAAATGTATGTGTGCACTGGAATGCTGCTCGATCATTGCCAGACCATGCAGTGACAATGCGACTCCCAAACTGACCCACTTGCATTATTTGTCTTCTGTGCGGTATGTTGTACAGGAAGGCATGAGTTGCGTTTCCTGAGCTGCAGGAAGAAGGATCAGCAGACTGTCCATAATTATGGTGCCGGGGCGAATTTCAGCCAGTTGCAACCATTGATTAAAGCTATGTTTAGATTATCTACATGCAATCAGTACAGTAACATTCATAAACACGTCTAAAACTCCACCTTTCCATGGCATAAACAATTAAAATCAAATGTTGTAACTGCCAAAGAGGGAAACTGTGAGGTGCTGTGACATCTAGTTGCAAAGCCAGAGGATAAGTCCAAATGACTCATTGATGTTTATGAGGCTATCGACTCTGCAGAAGTTATCCTTTAGTTTTTAGTAAAACTCACTGATTCATCTATGTAGAAACCAGACTGGGGGCCCATGAAACTTAATTAAGTCCACCATTGTCACTTTGCTAAATTAAACCTTAATTGCACCTTCCAAACCACCACAAAGCACCCTCCCACAGTGCGGCATGACACAACATGTTGCAGGTGAGGTAGGCTATACAACTGTGGTTCACCATCAACAGTAACAGCTAAAGCTATAATAAAAGAAAAATACCAGCATGAAAGGTCACACCACGATTAAGTGCCTTAAAATGACTAATCCATCACCAGCCACCAGAACAATGTGTGTGCATCCAGACATTAATTTTGACAGCACTGGTGAAAGAGTGATAGGCAAAGCGAAAAACATGCAGGGTCTATTTGTCAAGCACATTTTAACAACATGACAATTCAGAGTGCTTTACATAAAATTAAAACAACAGACCGTAATATAAATTAGAGATTGGGATTAGTGGAATGTACATCTCAAACGCTTTCAGTTGTAGTTAGTTGTTCAATTGCTGACACTGTTGTTTAACATGTGTAGATAATCAGTCAAATGTAGGACAGCGAAAAAATGCTCCACCTCGTTCTCTGTTAAGTGAAGAAACACCATTCAAAAGTCCTTTCAAAGCTAGAGTAACTTAGAAAAAAATCGTCCCTATTGCGAAGCCTTACTTGCATAGAAATTAAATCAATCACTCATCTGCCTCTTCAAGAAGTACTCTGTAGCCCGGCTTTAACAAAAGGCCGAAATAACCTAATGTAGCTAACATTAATCTAATGTTATGCTGCTCGCTGCCAACCACCAGGTTAACTAAACCATGAGTTGTCTATGGGATGAGCGACACAGGAATAATATTTTAGTTAACTGTGAAGGTTTATATTGCACTAAAAAACACCGTTTAAATGATTAGTAGCGTGCCGAATTGAACAACAGGGCATATTGATACTTAAATATTCTTGATAATGATCTTAAAATATAACTATCTTTGTCGATAGTTATGTCAGTTTTAACTCGTCATATTTTTGTATACAGTTTAGCATTGACTTCCAACCGTATTGAAAAAACAGCAAATAACTTTTGAAAAAAAGCTGTAGCTGAGCTAACTTACATATTTTACAGACAGCAACTGGGTAACGTTAAATAAAATCGCTTAATGCAACTAAGTTAAAATACAACAGGTCTTAGATAACGTTAACTTACCTCAACGTTAGTTTGTTTGCTTTTTACGTTACTTAACGTTTAGTTAGAAGAGAAAGACAGCAATGTTAGTCAAACTCGTTGTGTGAGAAGATATAAGATTAAAATAGCACATGGGAAGATCCATAAACTTGAAGTCTCGTGACTTACCAGTCGTTGTCTAAAATTATGATCCAAACGCATGTTCCTTCCTCATTGTCCTGTCGTTAAAATGAAAAACATATAAAAACGGAGTCCACTCGCTCGTGGTTAGCAGCCTAAATAAGTTCAGGCTAACGCCGGAGCCCACAGACAGTTATTTACAACTTAAGTTACATGGAAACAAACTTTTATGAGGCATAAAATGTCTCCCATATACTAATAATTATACACAACAACAAAGACAGTGGCCACAGACAACAGAAAAGTAAAGCAAGGCGCTCCTCAACAATTAGTGTCAAGTCATCCAGAAAATATATGAGTTCCGGTTACAACTTCCAAAATAAAATGATCGCAAAATGTTTTTCTGAACTTTCAAAGTGAAATTACAATGATCACTTAATTAATTTTGTATAGTCACCTTAAAACACACGTTTTAAAAAAAAATGTCTTTCTATTCATACATTTTCATGACATTTTTTAAGAGTTATCTGAGGTTATGCCTCGGTCTCATTCTGAGCTAGGGAATGTTTTTAATAATACCGTGCATTCTTGGAACAAAGCACAGGAAAAGATTAAGCTAGATGTCTTGGTTTCTACAGGACAATTTAAAGCAATGTGGAATGAATATATTACTGAGGAATGTAATTGTTAACTGTAAATTTTTTTTATATCATATACTATCAATACTACTACTACTACTACTACTATTACTACTACTACTACTACTACTAATAATAATAATAATAATAATAATAATAATAATAATAATAATAATAATAATAATAATAATAGTAATAATAATCAGGGCTCCGCTGTATAAGACCCTGGTCTCAGTGTAATTCTCTGTATAAATAAAGGCTAAAGAAAATAAAGAGAGAATGAACGGAACACAAATTATGTAATAGCTTAGTAAATTGCTAAAGGACTAATGAAATGCCATATTGTTGCCTTATTTAGGCTATAATTTAGTTACACTTATTTTCTAGGCAAGTCGTTTGAATTCCGGTTTTACTCTGGGTGTTTTTGTCGAGTTTGACGCATCTGTATGTGTGAGAAAGTTTGGTAGAATCCTCCCGAGCCAAGAAAGAATACGTCATCATATTAACTCCAGCAGCTGTCAACGATGAATAAATACACTGTTATCTTCATGTTCCCTGGGAAATATAGCCTATAGAGCAATGAGCTGCACCTGCGCTACTCCACGAGTTAATAAATGTGACTTGGAGTTTACTTTCATTTATAAAGTAGTGGATGTGATGTTTTGATGAAGGACACTGTGGACAGGGTTGACACAGTTGAGAAACCGTTATGAGAAACACATCGTAAGTAATATGTTCATTCAGTTGCTTCAAAACATCATTTGATTCAACTAACTCCAGCTAATGTCAAAGTCTAATACATTTCGATTTTGCAGCAGATGACATTCATCCCCAGAATTTTAAAAGTCACATAAGGAATCTATAGTGGAGCAGCCTCACGGCTTATAATGCACGTTTTGTTCAGCTATTTCAGGCAAACCATAGACCACAAAACATGGCCTAAAGGGAGTATTAGTCTTGTAACTCCCCCCTGATGTAATTTTGCTCTTTAGACATATCTTCAAAATAGATCTCAGCCTTGATGGCCATCCAAGGAACAAGATTAAATGTGAACTCAATGCAGTTATGATTTAGCAATTGTTGACATTGTTATCCCAGTTTTGTGTTCAGTGAATGAGGGAAGTGTCATGGGAAATGGCAGACATCATGGAGGTTCTGTCAATATCTGATATCTTAAAAGTGATGCATTATGCAATGACTCTAACTTTCAGCACATTTTCCGTCATTCTGCTGACACAGCTAAATGTCTGTGCAGCTTAACTTCTAAAAGACAACAGCCATCAGAAAACTACTTATGGTAGCCTACACTGTCAGTGAAAGAAGGCAGCAAATAGGAGTGCATAGTCAAGTTTCATTTACGACTTACAGGTCAGAGCTTACAAGGAATGTCTGAAGGCAGCAGGAGCACACTGCCAAGTCACAAAGTCAACACAGCTAGACAAGATCCTGCTGTTATAAGTAAATAATGTTGCAATGTAACACTGATCAAAGCAAAGACAATTGTTGTTTGACATTTTATTTTATTTTCATTCTTATACACGATGATTCTCCATATGGAATACACATTCTGCAATGTTGTTTAGACAAGATGTGCTGATGATATACAGGGAAGACAATTATCAAACATGTTCTTCCTCCAAAGGAGAGAGACATCAGTGTGTTAAGAAGGTTGGTTTCTTTAAGATTCACTTTGTTAAGAGTTATTGTGAAAAACAAATGTAGAAACTCTCTCGCTCTCTCTCTCTTTCGCTGTAGTGATGTGTTTTGACCAGGTGTTAAGTCAGATTTGAGACTGTTTAATCAGTCTTCAGGCCCTCCTTGATAAGGTTGAGCTCATAGCACAGGGTCTCAAAGCGGTATGCCATACGGATCTGAGCCACGTTGGTCTTACGGATGTCGTTGCCCTCAGGACCCTCTTTCAGGTAGTCTTGACCTAAGAAGTGGCTCTTCTCCTGGAACATAAAATTAAACCACAAACATGTTTAGGTGCGAGCATATAATGATAATATATAATTTTCTGTATGGGGTCAGTGCTCTTAAATTGAAGCATATATAGGTGTCTTTCAGAGGACTTGACATAAAGCAATTACTGTTTTGCACCAATATAAAATTAAGAAAAATCTTTTTATTAAATGTGTTAAAAAGGCAACAAAGCATCTCCACATTTAAAGCTTTCCATCAGGTCCTTTACCTCATGAGACAAGGAGCTTTGCAGCACACTGTTCCTGGAGATCTCACACATGTCGCAGGTACTGAGCTTGAAGACCTGTGCTGCAATGGCGTACTCTTCCATCAGGGGTTCCTGTGGATATAAAGGCCATGATATACTCTATTTTGATCACTCTTTCAAGATACTGAGGCTCAAAAGAGACCTTGTAGATGTTTACCATGAACTGTGGAAGGCATCTTAATTAAGAGGTAACTCTGTTTATGTGCAGTTCACGTGATTAAACAGATAATTTTGCACACATCTGCATGCTCATGCCTTATGCTACCTGTTTATGTGTTTACAGTGCATGTTCAATTTAATTGACATTCTATTCTATTATTCTATTCTATTATTTTGATTAATGTAAACACAAAAGCAAACTTGCAAAGAAAATAAATTGCATTCGTCGTTAGACGTACATAAAACAATACTCATGTTAGACACAGCATAGTATGCACCGTTGTTCACATTATCATTAAAGGCCCTCTCTTCGTGTGCTCAGACCTTGGTGTAGTGGAACTGCATGGGATCGTCAGTGGACAGAGAAACCACCAGGCCTTTCTTGTGGAACTCCAGCAGGGGGTTCTTGGCGTATTCCAGGAACAGGCTATTGTTGCTGAGAGGGGACATGGCAATTGGGATCTGGGTAATGAAGTACAGGTACTGCAGCACGGGACTCTGGTGGTGCAGATAGATATGATCAGTTGACATGATCAGGTTCAGTCAAAGCCTGACATTTGGACTTTTTGTACATTTTTATTTTTAAGGTCTGGTAAGTAGTACAACATGTTAAGGAAGATCTAGGATGACATCCATTCTTACTCCAATCATTAGCAAACCTGAATTGTTACCAAGTGTTAAACTTTGCTTTAAAAGGTATTTCTTCCCTCACAGACATCTTCGAAATTCTGTAAGGCCTCTAATCAAGGCCAGTAAAAAATATGAATTTTTTTTATACTTTTAGATAAGAGATTATATAAAGAAAATATTTATATTTCCAGTATAGAGAAACAGGGCTTAAAAGCTATTTTGAATTACTGGAGATAGGATAGAAATCGGAAAGGGAACTGGGTGTACAGATTACAGAAGATGTGTAGGAAGATATCTGGAACAATGCAAAACAAATAGTAAACAAATGAGACTCAAATACACTACAAAGAGTGCATTTCTCTTGTGATCATCTTTCCAAATTGAATGTCGGCACCTCTCCATTGTGCCTTAACTGATAAACAAATACTGGTCCCAAATTACAAAACACTTGGGAAATATCGTGTATAAAATCCAGAACATGTTGTGAACTGAGCTCCAGTGTCTGCTCTCGTATCGCTATACACAAAAAAAGTTTAATGTATTGACATTCTGTGCAAAGAAAATATGACTTTAATTGATCTCTTCTAAGACTTACAATCTGATTGCTTTAGGATAATAATGGAGCATATCCCACTGGATTTTGTCACATGTCTGATTTATTAAACTTTTAAAGTGTTCATATTATGCTCATATTGTGGTCATATTATTTTCAGGTCCAAAATCTTATTTAGGAATTGTACCAGAACAGGTTTACATGGTTACATTTTTTTTAAAAACACCATATTTTTGTCATACTGCACATTGCTGCAGCTCCTCCTTTCACCCTGTTTGTTGAACGCTCCATTTTAGAGTTGCACATGCACAATTCCTAGTTAAGGACTGCAAGCCAATCAGAAGCAGAGTAGGGCGGGCCCTGAAAAGCCGGTAAATATGGCTTCGGTTCAGCTGTAGATTTTCCTCTTACCAGCTTAGCAACATGGACTGAAGCAAGAGTTTCAGAGTGGTGAGTTATTAATCTGTAACAAAAGTATCTTTCATCCACAAAGTTTTAACTGAGCTCTGTCTCTACATCACAGTAACAACTTTATGTCCACTGACTGCCTGGAGGGTAGCTAGTGTTTGGAAGGGACAGGAGAGACAGCAGGCGGACGTCTTGTCACTGTGTGCTGCAGCTCAGTGTGTTTTTCCATTGATGTTCTTGAGGGGATGTCTGACTAGCTGCTAGGCGAGCACTATGACGTGTGTTTTGCTGTGACATCACAGAGAACAAAAGGAAAAGGCTGGACTACAAACAAGCTGTTTTCAGACAGTTCAGAGCAGAGTTTTCTGTGGGAGATGGGAACTCCCTTTGGGCTGGACTTTGGGCTTTTTCACTAATGCAAAAAAATCTATAAAGGAGAAACGAAAAGCCAAAAAGCATAATATGACCTCTTTAACAGAATGAGGAAACCCTTTCACCAACATTATTGTGAATGTATCTGCCATTTTAACTTTGAGTTTTGTAAGCCTGTATGAGATACTAAGGCTGAATGACTGGATAACAAATGTGCCTGTAGATTATGGTGATTTTTTGTCTATGCTGAGTTGAACAGTGTGGAGGTTTGAATTCTGTTTATTTTAATATTTTAATTTTATTTTGTCATATTTTTGTCAAATTATACTTAACATGCTGTGCTGTCATGTATTTAATTTTTTTGTCATCAGTTTGTTTATTGGGAATTTCTAAATGTAGTGAACTCCTAAACTTTATACTATGTACTGCACTGCTATAGACTGTGCAGTTGATTACAGATCTGTGTATGCCAAATGCATCTTAGATGCATTTCATCTTGGGGTTTTCCATTCATAACCATAAACAAAGGTATCATTTCATGTATCATCAGCTCACAAGAAAACCTCAAGGATTATTGGATTTATACTGGCATTGTACATTGGCATTAGATATGAGTTCAAATCCGGTGACCATAATGCATCGGAATGTATTTTCATTTTCTACCATCATATCATTTATCACCTTTACAGAACCCAAGTCTGATACCTAGAACTGGTGCATAATCATGTGTAAAAGAATGTATGTATGAGTGCTGCTGAAGTGTTAATTTACAAGCTGCTATTTTACCATGTAAACAGAGGACTGACCTTCTTAAGGTTGAGGCCATGAGAGATGTTGTCAGCAGTCATGAAGGCAGCCAGCAGATGGGTGATGGCACCGGCCTCACCGCAGTGAGGCCTGAACATGAATGTGTTCATCCCCCTCTGTCTGGAAAGCAGAAGATAAACAAGTATTATACTGTGGAAAAGACACATATTCTGAGAGGAACTTATTGTCCTGTTGTTGTCAAATAAACTGTTTCTGTTTTCCCCCTTTATTTGATAGTTACAGTAGAGAGACTGAAAGAAAGGCAGGGAGAGAGGGGATGACACACAGTAAGGACTTGGCCTTGATGTGGGGGCACACTCCAGCTGATGGATATAGATACATGGATGTGAACACAAAATGGCAGGAACCTCTCAGAAAAAAAACAGCAAACATTAAATAATCAAATTCCTGCATTACATGCAAATACTAAAAAAAAGACAAAGCCACTGACCTGCGGAGCTGGTTGAGCACAGCAATGTTGGCATACATGTAATAGATGTAATAGGTGTAGGAGGGGTTCTTGGTGATGTCCCACTCCTCTGGTTTGGGACTCTTAGTGGAAAACATGTGACCACTGTGCTTGGACTCATCGTCCACGCTGTCGAAACCTGTCACCTACACACCAGAATGCAAAATGGTTAATTATAGAGGGAACAGAGGGAACAGAGGGCTCTCGGGCGACTTCCCCGTGCAGGTTGTCCTGGGGTCTTCAAGTCTTGGAGAAAGACAGCTATGATAAAAATTCCTTTATGTATGTTTACTTTTCTGCAGAAATTACTGTTCATGGCTGGAGGTACATTGTTTTGCTATCTATATGTCTGCACACTTTCACACCCGAGGTAGATGTTTGTGTCTTCTATTCCATGTTTACGTCCTTAAGGGGCTCTGACCCTTAGGGTAGGGTCAGAAAAGGTTAGGGTGTTTGCAGATGGGAAGGTAGTCTAACATGTTTGGGAGAGCAGTGAAAGGTCTTTTTTTCCTCTTAGTCCATATTTCTATTTTTTAATGTGTTATTCATTATTACAACACTGAAATCGTGGTTTTCATGTGCTGAGGTGCATTTTGCCATATGTAGAGGGTATGGGGTATGGAGAAAATACAGAGGTGCAGAATTTTGCTTAAGCCCCTTCTGTACAGAGTGTAAAATACAGAGTGGCTGTATTTTCACAATTATCTTTGCCAGAAATATATTATTTCTAGATATTTCAGGAAGGTAATGCGGGTGTTTTCCTAAGTGAAGTGCAGGGTCCAAAGAAAACATTCATAATAATTGAGATGGCTTTGCTTTTTTAAAAGGAAAAGAAAAGAAAACCATTCCCACCCGAGTCTTTGTCATAGAGTCAAGATTGGATTTGGCATCTTGTTGAGTTGTTATGATCACCCGTGTTACCTATGAATGCTTTTTGTGGCTGTTTCTGACTCACATGCTTGAGGAAGATGCTGAGCTCAGGGTTGGAGTGTGGGTCAATGGTGGCCTGGAACACAGGGAGGAAAATGTTCTCCAGCATCTTCCCAAAGTGGGGCACAAAGTTCCTGCCTCTGAAGACGTCGCTAAGATAGAAGAGGGACAAAACAAATTTAAAAAAAAAAAAATAGCCATCTTTCAACAACAGGCTAAATCATTATCTGTTTGATTCACAGTTAGGTCAAACTGCGTGGGAGAAAGAATTTTGACTGATAACTTACTAGATCCTGGGTACTTGAATCATCCATTTAAGGTTAGGGGAGTATACTCTGTGCCTGACGAACCAGTTGGAGAGCTTGCTCCACTCGTTTGGGTTGCAGCCATAGATGGACAGACGTGGCTCAGCATACTGGTACTTGGCATCCTCCAGATCACTGGCTACTTCCTGGTTTGCACAATGGTCAAATCAGGCTCAGATCACATGAAGTTCAAGATATAACAGATGAAAGTAGGCTGCTAAATAAACAACAGGAAGCAGTGTAACATCTCCTTCTAGGGTGTTGGCTTACACCATACTGCATGTGTCTACTGGACGTCACTTGTGTTATAAAAACATATGCCATCAACCATTTTTCCTTGATGTTTCTTATCTATGGAATTGAGCGGATGTATGGACACTGACCTTGATGATGGTGGCAAAGTACTCTCCATTGATGTGGTTCTCTGTCTTCATGTAAAGGTCACGCAGCTCACTGGCTCCTACAGGGTTGTACTTGGCGTTGAACTTATCAAAACGCTGGAAGGTTTGTCTACCCTTCAGAGAAACAACAAAGAGACAAAGAGAGAGAAGAGATTTAGATCCAGGAAAGTTGACTGATTGGAATCTTTAAATCTGGCTGTTTTTGAAACATTTTTTCGATCTTTACTTTAATTTGTCCTTATCTAAATAGAGCGAATAAGGAGTTCCTATGGATGTTCAAGTTGTGGCCATTTGTGATGTAATATGTTCACTTTTCTGCTAGTAGGTCTTATAATTTTAACAAAGTATGACTAAAACAAAGTGATTTTTTAAATAAAAACATAAAACCTTTGACCTTTGCACAGCTACTTTTTTAAATATGATACTTAATCATTTTCAGTATTGGAAGTACACCTAAATCATTAGGTGTACTCAATAAGAAAATCAGTACATGCTTTTCAACATGGCAACCACAGCAATAAAATGGCAATTTGTTATGTTTCCTCTACAAGACAATTCTATTTTGTACGCATTTTTCTGTTTTGTAGATTCGCATTTTTGTTTTGTTCTAAGGCCACCAATCTTCCAACAGGCGAGAAACATACAGCGTGCACATCCAGGGAGTCCACAGTGAGGTCATAAGGATGCAGGTTAAGGGACTGAAAGAGCTCCTTCATGGTGACCTCCTTTCCTTTAAGTTTGTGCACGACACGGTCAGAGTCCACACGATAAGACTTCTTGATGAAGCGCAGCAGGTGCTTCTGATTCATGCAGGCAGCAGCATGGATGTGGGTGTCCACCTGGCAGAGAGATAAAGATAGAGTGGATCACTGAGGTTTTGAGTTTGTATGTTGTAATAACTGTGCTTGGTCACAAGAGGGAGGTGTAGGTCCATGGCAGCAATCAGTGAGGAAGACAACTGTGAACTGGAATGTCAATCATTCAATCATATTTAATGTTCTGTCTCATCATTTATGTACAAATACATTTTTAATTAATATGATAAAACTTGATTTATAGAATGATTTATACTCAAAAGTTGTTTTACAATTTTTTAAAATCTTGAATTACTGTTTACATTTTTTTTCTGAATGAACATATATGTTTTTGTGACATTTAAACCAGATCATCATTCAACCTGACTTTACCTAAATGTCTCCAGATCTGCATCCCCTCTATCAAAAGTCAGAGTAAAGGGTTTTGGAGATTCATCCGCTGGGTGAGATCACAATGCACGTCACCGCAAGCTAGTGCAAGCAAGGAAATGATGTACGTTCTGAATACTTTGCACTATGTGGGACACATCAAGGCTGCCCTTTATCGCCATCTGTCTTCATCCTTGCCGTTGATTCGTTGGCCATCTCATTAAGGTGCTCCACTGTCTTTAAGAGTGTTATTCACAACAGGGTTGAGTATAGATGATCACTGAATGCGGGTAATTTGTCACTGTCTATTCTGGATACTGTTCAGTTATTTTTCAAGATATACATTAATTTGTCAAAAGAGTAAATGTTACACCAGGTTTGCAACTTCAGCATACGTGGGAGAAGTTTGCCTTCAGGGCTTTCTGCCTCTCTTAGTAAGGCAGACAGGTGAGCAGCAGCAGCACGCTGATGTACCCTTTAACATCAATCTTGGAATCAATGTCACACATACATTCTCAGGTCTTTTGTCTACCAACTTTACCCCGCTCATAACCAAAATGAAATCTGATTTTCAGAGATGGAATAATTTGCTTCTCTCTATAATTGGGAAGACTGATGTTGTTGAAATGAATGTTTTGCCTAACTTTCTTGATTTATTTCAGTGGATTCCGTTATACTTAACAAAACATTTGTCATGTTTTTGGTTTTTACTTCCAAGTCAGACACTTAGTTTTTCTGTTTTTTTCTGTTTCTTATTTTCTCTCTTCCTTACAATCATGGGATAGTCTGCTTATTTTCAAGGAGCAATGAAGAGGGATTGTTTCAGCAATGTATGACTGCTTTCTGGATCTTTGCGATCAAAGGCTGCTTGGGAGGAAGACCTGGCACTTCAGCTTAGTGAGGAGTGGTAGGAGAAACCTGTGGGTGGGCAATGTACTCTCACATCTTGCTCTCGTCTTGCACTCATTCAATTTAAGGCTGTACGCAGGGTTTAATTTTCTAAATCAAGACTGTCTGAAATTTAGCCAGAGGATAAACGTGGTAGATGTTTAAGCCCACATTCTCAGTTGAGTCTCTTCTGAGTCTTTTCTTATTTGGCAAAAAAATAAATGTAAAAGATTTTATAGTTTCCCCTCATCTAAAATCCAGTCTTTGTGTGCAGCTGTCTCCATAACCCATGCATTTTTGTGATGTCACCACAAAATAAAATGGTAATAGATATACAGTTGGTTTAAGGTTGATTCAGCGTCATGTTGGTGTGGGGACTTAATTTTTTAAAGCAAAATAAGAAGCAGTGTCTATGCTAAATGCTGTTCATAGCTACCTTCCTGCAGTTGTAGAAGTCCCTGTGGGGGTTCATCTTCAGCTCCTTCATCTCCTCCATCTCATTCAGCATTTCATGCACATTGAACTTGGACATGAGGAACTTCAGACGGCGGTGAGTGTAAGTCTTACTGCAAAACAAAGCGAAGCATATTAATGCATGTGCTGCACTGTGAGGTGATACACATGCAGCTGTCAAATAGCACCGGTATGCTAATAGACATATTTCCCAAATGTTTGTATCTATAAAACATGTTCCTGTTACATCAAAAAAAAGGAAAATGTTGATTTCAAGCATCTTGTTATTATGTTGTGGAGTCATCAGTTAAAATTCTTGACATGATTTCAAAAGATCTGGGCTCTACAGATTGGATATGGGCGAAATCATGAGAGACAATGAGACAATGAAGATGACGGAGACATCGGGATTCCAAATTTCAAAACTATTTCTCACGTTGGGCCCTGTGCAATGAGAGCAATGAGGAAGTTCATGTCGTCGATGAAGGTGTTGTAGTCGGAGCAGGGCAGGTCTTTGGGCTGATGTTTGTCAGCAGCTGCAGTGTCGTTGTACACATAGATGAGACCGTCCTTCATACGAGCAACATAGCCCAGATTCTCTGGCAGGTCCTTGATATCGAAGGGGTCTTCCCCGTTCTTTGGAGGAGATGTGAAGACTGATGGATACATGTAATATACAAATTAACTTTTGGGATATTCAGTGGCACAGAAAACTAAGTGCATTTATTTAAACCGGAGGTCTACAGATCTCCTTTTCTCCTCACCTGGCTGCACCTGATCTTCAGGTTTGAAGGTCTCTCCCTCGATCTCACGCAAGTACTTGGAGACCGTCCTTGGGAAGCGCTGGTAGGCCAGCCTCATGTACTTCTCCCTGATGTTCAAGGCACGGTACAGACCCTTACAGGACAACTCAAAGTCATCCATGGTCACCTGAATAGCAGATTTAAGACATGTTACAGATTTTACAGTTGACTGCAAAGATACGAATGCAAAGATTGCACCCTTACAATTACAATGTGTTACCACTACCAGCTCTCTACTCATGCAAAAGGCTTAAAAAAAGTGTAATTAATAAGAAAACATCACATTTATGTCAGTTTCATGAAAGGGTTGGAGGATTGGTGTTATTGTCATTTACTCTGTGATAGTAATATGTTATGTAGTCAGCAGAAAGCAAAAGTACAGACACACAGTAACAATCAGCTGCTCGAAAGTGTTTCTCTCCCTGTAAATGTCAACGGTTGATGTCAAACCCAGTGTCATGAAACCTAAACCTTGGCCCGCTCTCAGATGAATTCCATTCATGGACCTCTGTTGGTGCGAGGGAGTCAGTGAGACCACTGACCCATCAGTTAGTGAAATTCAAAGTCAACACCTCCTGCATCCATGTCATGTTGACCCAAGTTTAGTTTAGGAACTTTTTCATGACATGCAGTAATATAGGGATAGATACTACTACTGCTACACTGAAAACTTTAAAGCATCCTACTGTAATTCAGGGAAAGCAACTACCTTATAATTAACTATATTTATTATTTTTTACCGAGTGTTAATCGATTGATACCACACTAAAATGTGCCCATTCAATATAAAGCTTTAACCAGCAGCTAGTCATGGGCACTAAGCTCAAAATTGGCAAGCCATAGTGTTTTGTTTTTTCCCAAATGCAATCCATTCGTTTACAGTATAGGCAGCAACCTAGTTGTGAAGGGTGAAGAAACATTAATGTTAAGGTTTTTTTTATTAGCTTGAGATCGTTAACCATAACAAGGTCCAGTGAAATTGAAGGCCACAGTGATGCACCGGTCATTTTGGTGGATAAATGAGGTGCGATGGCTGTTAGCAATCCAATCACAGTGCAACCCTTATGGTAATTTAATCCCATGCCTTGAATAGAATTAAACACAGTGTTTGAAATGGCAGTAAGCCATGATTCAACATGACAATAAAAACAGGGACCCAATCGTGCACCCGGCCTAAAGCTGTGCAAAGCACAGCACAAGTGTCATTGTTAGTTTCCAAACGACGCAGTTGTCATTTTCCAACCAAGCAACTGCATTATTTAAATTAAAACCTGGCCCCCATGGCACATCTGTGGGCCCATGGGAGTGTCGGTTTTAAAAGGAGGTGTGGCAAATATTGAGGCAGCAGAAAGCTAAAGCGCCAGGTCTAAAATCAACAACACAATGTTTCACAGTTTTTTACTCCGATGGTAAGAGAATGTTCAGTGAAAGGAACCAGACGGACCCTGAGGGTTGTAAAGATACAAAAATATTTATTCATGAATAAAAGAACGAGTTGCTACCTATATAGTAAACAAACTGACTGTATTTGGAAGAAATTATTACGGTTTAACATTTTTGAGCTTATTTGCTAAAGACAGCAGAATAACAAACACTTCCTGATCTTTCAGTGAGGGCTACGTGAGAAATGTCACTCTCAGGCTAAGTGAATCACAGCATTCTCCATAGTCGGATTTGTTGCTGCTTGTTGTGGCCTTATGTTGAACAAACAGATATGAGAGTGGTATCGGTCTCAGAATCGGCCTGATTACCGAGTAGGTTTACACTTACAAGGAATTTGGTTTTGGTTGCATAACAATAAACAAAATATATACATTTTAAAATATAAAAGAATGCATGCAATATGGCAGTTTGTGCAGTGATAATATTTAATTAAATCAGATTTACATGTGGAACAGTGTAAATAATTAACACATGTTTATGGTTTAAATCCTGTTAAACTTGGGACTACTTGCCATGGTTCATCTACTCAGCTGTATTTTATATTGTGAATGAAAATTCACAGCGAAAGGCTGTTTCATACTAAATGCGGTGCATTATGTGGGACCCACAGTAGTTTGGGAATGCCATGCTATGGCTACGTTTCACATGATGGGGTTAAATGGTCAGCATTCACCATTGATATTGATTCTCAAGACATGCTGGCACAATTCATAGTTATGTTGCTCTACAAGCAATTGTGTTGTAACAAAAAGTATTTTGGCTAGCTGCTTACAAACTCTGAGGTGTACTGTGCGTGACCAACTAGTCTATTAATGGAACCTTGCTTTCTAGTTCGAGAGCAGACCTCTTGACCAACTTCTCATTCATGCTGAGCAACTGTGGTTGTTTTTGTGTCCCACTGTTGCAGAATATGCTATTCTGAGTGCTCCACCCATCTAGACTCCTGCAAAGTGTTTGGGGATAGTGGGCAGAACTACATAGAAGAGGTCACACGAGCATTTACAATATGTAAAGTAACGGGGCATTTAGAGGGGGGTATGAGCATCAGTGTCAGTGTGGGTACCGGGCCTTGTTGATGTGGCCAAATGTGGCAGGAGGTTTTGGTCTTGATAGACCGCAGCCTTTTGCCGGAGGGGAGTGTCTAAAACAGCTTGTGTCCGGGTCTTGGAGGTATACAGGTCTCTCTGCAGAGCGAATGATAAGCTGCAGTCTGCCCTTGTCCCTGGCAGTGGCTTATGCTGCGTTCCAGGCAACTCAGACCTTGGAAATTTCCGACCTCCAACTAGAAAAACTGTCCTGGAACAACACCTGAAGTCCGATTTCCTACTTGTGAACTCGCTGAATTAAGTCACAAAACAATGTCAGCGCCCACTGAAGCACACATTGTAAATGGTAAACCATACACTAAAAGGCAGCAATATGTATATGTGCATGTATTTAAATTAAAATAATACATAAGATCATATAGTAAAACCTGTTCTGCTTGTACATTGATGTAGAAATATGTAATGCATATTAGGTAGCTGGCAACAGTAAAGAATCTCATAAAGTCATTTTTTCTGCATAAAAGTTATTGTTAAAAACATCAGGAAGTGTAACCTACAACATTGACTGCCTTGAGATTACCAACTGATATAGAGGGGTATTACAACTAGTAACTCATAGGCTATTTATGTCAGTTGTGACTCAGGAGGTAGAGCGGGTTGGCTGTTAATCGGAAGGTCAGCAGTTCAATCCCAGGCTGCATGTCGAAGTGTCCTTGAGCAAGATACTGGACACCGAATTGTCCCTTGCGGCTGTTCCGGACAGGGAAGACAGTAATGGATTTGAAGCAGGCTGGCACATTTCTCAAGTGAAGTGTTAAAGATGTCTGTGAACACTGGAGACAGCTGATTGGCAAAGTGCTTCAGGGTGGATGGAGATACAAAGTCTGGCACAGCTGCTTTGCGGGGATTCGGCCTCCTGAACTGTCTATTGACTTTTCTCTCCAGGATGAAAAGAGACATTGAGGAGCGAAGAGCCCCTTGGGTCAGTAGTTGTTGAGGGGTCCGGGCACCTGTTGATGTGGGGAAGGTGGAGCTGCTGGACTGGAGCTGGTTAAAGGAGCCTTGTGGGTGACGGGGCTCAAGTCAACTAAGATTCAACTAAAAAAGTCTGTGATGTGAAATGACGATGGAAATGAAGTCTCAAGAAAGTCTTCTTTTCTTTAAGCTCAAGGAACTTAATGAGAAAACTTTTAAAAAAAAAATTAAAGGGAAGCTTAACGAGCTAAAATTATTTTATGAGGATTTTACATCAAAGATTTATCTAAGTCTTAAACATTCAAATACTTAATGGTTCATTGTGTACGTTTTAGCGGCATCTACTGGTGAAGGCTGCGAATTGCAACCAACTGCTCATTTGCCACTCAACCCTCCCTTTGAGTATGTAGATAGAAATGGCTCATTGTAAGGTAATTAAAACATAACCGTTAATTATGCAAGGTGTTTATGTAGTATTGTATATTATATTGCATTTCTGTCAATAGATCCTCCTAAATATCACACACTGGACCTTTAAAGATCATCAGTAGGATGATAGGAAAACAGTCAGTAGGCCTACCCCGGAGGCGTAGTCTCCAATGATGGCCACCCTCTGGAAGTCGGGCACTTCTAGGTAGGTGGGCGTGTCCACCTCTATTGACACTACAGGGGCAGCAGTTGCCTGGGTGGCGGCCACAGGCACAGTCATGGTGCGGAAGCGCTGGTGCCTCTTGCTGTGGATAAGGAGAGATGAGGTGAAGTGGTGGGCTTCATCCATTGTTAACATTTCTGAAATGTTTGTTGTTAAAGCCAACCAAATTGCCCCCAAGAATGAATATCAGCATAAGCTACAGTGACACTGTTCTTGAACTGTTCTTCGTTAGATTACACAATCCTTAGATAGTCTTAGAGTTTGTTGCGCCACAAGCATAAATTAACAATATACTGTATAATGTCCCATCTCACCGTTTCTCCACATCATCCTCAGTGTGCAGATGGTGGGCAAGCTCATTGTGGAAGATGGGACACTCGTCATCCACATCAAACAGTGAGACCTCGTCACGGATGTTCTCGTCTTTGGTATCAGACGCAAACACCTTCTCCGCGAAGGCCCTCATCTTATCATCGGTCTCTGTCAAGCACCACAAAGGTAGGCTCCGTTAATAACAGAAAAGCATTCTGCTACTTTCACATCATGCAGTACTAAACAGGCTATGGGGCGAGCAACAAACAGAATTTCTCTACTGCTAATCTGCACAGCATGAATGCTGCTGAATGATGTAAATTCACAATGAGTGAATGCACATGGCATCCTATGTCTATGACATAAAAAAGCACATACCTTACCTAACCTGAGGTACAGACTCCAGCACATGCGTTGTATACATGACCAAAGATTGACTCAGTCACTACAAGTCTGCAACTCTGACCTCCAGTTTGGTCTGCAAACATAAAGTCCCATGCACAGAGAGGAACTACAGTGATGAAGCACTGACACACACAGTAGGCCCAACTCATATGGATACAAGATGGTAAAGCCTTTTTCATAATGTCCTCCAGACCCAGTTTTCTTATCATCTTTAACTGTTTATTTTGCATTTTATCATTATTTGGAGACGTGAGTGGCTCTACATGGATGCAAGTGAAATCAATTTGATCAGATTCATTCATTCATCAGTATAAAAATGACAGGAAGAGAGGGTCAATGTCAAAAATGACTGGAGTTATGAACCAAGCTATCAAAAAGTACTTAATCAGGTGCTCAAGTTTCATACCGACAATACACAGCATGAGTGGCATTACAGTACATTACTGTACTTGATGCCTCCCACAGAGATAACTGCTATCTAGATCAAACTCTACTAGTTACATGCACTTACTAGGCAAGAGCCAAGACTACTCAGCAACGTCTAGAATAGCACATATGACCAGAGTGATTTTGGGTTCTACTCTCACCCTCCATACTTACTCTGTTGACCTGATTTTGCACAGCAAGAAAGTAGCACCACCCGGAATAAAACCCAAAAAAAGAGTGTTAGAAAAGCATCGGTTAGAAAGGTATTATACATATGGATGACACAAAAACCCAACTTACAGTGTTTTACAGTATATGCATAACAAAATGCACCATGAAACTGCCATACTTGTGAATACATAACAATTTTAGGAACCTGTACTAGAATAGTTAACAATTACTAACAACACAGAATATTGATTAGAAATACATGCAAGAGTAAATCCTGAGAATATGACAAATATAATGAGACAGGGAACCAGTGTATTTACTTTACGGTAAAATTGGATTAAAGCAACATACAGTGTGAGGATAAATAATGAAGAGGACACATGACAGTTAAATTGAATTCACGGTTACACTTAATAAATGTGGATATAGCAGCTGGACAAAGAATTGGTAATTAGATCTTCATGACACATGCAGGGATGATTTTGTGGCCCCAGTGATCCCAGTGATCCCAGTGGAGCAACACATTTTAAATGAAGTATGCAGCATTCTCAGGTGGTGTGAACCCAGTTACTGCACCCCTACCATTTTTAAACATCTCAATGCATGTGAAGATGCATTTCCTGTCTCCCTGGCATTCCTTTGATGTTTCAAACAAGTCTGAAGGTCATTTAAGTCTTGTTTGTGTGCTGTTTGGTGGAAGAGTCAGAGAGCTACCTGGAAAAAGTCATTTATTGATGTAAATGTTCACTTTCAGTTCAGCTTTGATTGATAATGCTCTGTTTGTAAAGCATCTGACACAAAAACATTATAATGAACCAGAGAACCGATATTGAATGTGAACAATAGATTAATAAATGTTTTCCATTTCCACTATATTCCACTACTTTCCATTTCACATGGATAGATGTTCATTTTACAAGATCCATCTTACTATGTTGCATTCAAATGCAGAAAAAAAACATTTGGTTGTCTCACATCCATACAGTAAACCATGCATTTGAAATGCTTTACGATTCTTCTCCGACTTCCCTAGGTAGCTTCTCAGCTCCATACTTACTTCCTCCCTCTGCTGAGTAAGGGTGGGGTGGTCCGGGTTAGAGGGAAACAAAACAAGTGAGGTTATGTCTAAAAGCAGCAGTAACAAGGAAGCAAGTGAGCTACACAAAAACCTGTCCACAGAGTTTGCTTATTTTGGGCAGAATTCTTTTGAAAATAGTCTTAATGAAAACTGTTAGTTTTGTGGATTATCTGCGGAGTGTCCAGGACATGTTTCTTGACACTGTAGGTTTTTAAAGAAATGTTTTAATATTGCGGCACAAATTAAGTTCGATTCACCACCATGGGATCTCAAAACCTCCGTAAAATGATCTGCATGGCTAAATCCCACTACAAGTAAGTGGGAAAATCTGTCATTTAGGTAAACTGCCAGTTGATCAGTTTGATCATTAAGACATTTGTTGTCAGCTCTTCACACCTTCTCTCAAGGATTATTAACACTGGTGTGAAATCTCGGCAGGCACATCAGAATATCACAACAAGTGTAAACAACCTCAAACACATTCTTTACCAATACCAGCTAAATCATTACAGCCACATAACCCTATTAGTTCATCAGACAGCAGCTGTTTAAACCATTGCATTTCTATTTTTCACCCTTTGAAAAACTCTAGACGGCATAATGTTACATCATACTGGCCAGTTCCCCGGTGGATGTAAGCCAATAATTAGCAACCATTACATCATCATTTAGAATAGTAGTTCTTAGATTTTATTACAGGGGATGTGTTACAAGAAGGCACAAGAATAAAACTAAATATTCAAGTAAAAGTGGAGCATGACCTGATCTCCTGTCACACATGTTCTAAGAGAATCTGCTGACAACCATCAAATGTACTCCTGACATTTTCGCAGCCGACACTCAATCGCTCACTATATTCTGCACTGTCAGGGAGCTAATACACCGCCATGGAGTTTTATGATATGAATTTGAATGCATATAATTAAGCTTAAGAAAAGGTATTCTGATGTTGGAATCTGTACTAAGATATGAAAATTCAAACCAGTCAGCTAGTTGGTGTAAGCACAGATCAAAAAGGAAATATTAAGGTAAACAGTATTATATTTTTTCAATTCTGAGGAAAAAAATGACACCTTGTGATGACATATTAGTCAGTATGAACTTCATGTTGGTACTATATGCATTTAAACCCCAATCGAACTTGTCATTAAAGCTGTCAGAGCTATCATAACAGAGACATTATGGCACTACCAAACAGATAGGAATTTATTACCTTTAGTGATTTATGCAGCAGTTAGGGGTGTGACCCCTGCAATATTAATTCAAAGCATATTTGCAGAGTTTGGGGAGTTGTCACTTTCATTATTTCTATCCATTTGGGTGGCATTTTAACAGATTTTTTTTTAAATTTAACTTTATTTAAAGAATTTAACTGTTTTTTTTATGTGTTGGCCAAAACACACCATAGATAAACATAACAAAAATAAAACTGAATAGTCTTTGGTGAAGACTTTCCTCAGTTCATTTTTGTAGTCATGTGTCAATGTAAAACGAGCCTTTGAAAATGTACGTTCGAACCCAGAGTCATTCTGCCCATACTCACCTGGCAATATGACTTTAGGCATGGTGACACTCTTCTGGTGAAACGCTCCCTGAAGACTGGTAAAGATGGTCTACCACTGGACCACTGTAGTAGTGAAGTGTAGAGCCCTGTGCTTGGTCTGTGCAATATTAAGCTCCCTCTGCCTCTAGTGTAACCAGAACCTGCTCTGCTCACACGGGACACGCCTGGACGTAACAGGGAACTTATATGTGTGCAACTCTATTTTAAGTTCTCTATGTGCACACAGGCCTCACTGACAGGCACAGCGTGCAGACAAAGAGACGGGTATGTTTGTGTGAGGGCACTCGTATTATAGAACACCCTGATAGCTGCAGAAGTTGCTCTACACGTTAGTTGGGTTTTTAGATGGGTGCTTATTGTTGCTGTTGGGTGAAGAGTTTTCAGTAAAAAGAACATCGGTGTCAAAAATGATGACAGTTCATTTTTGGTACTCTGCTGATTTGTAGAGCGGACTCGTCCCATGGTGCCTTTGGACATGTGATCCCTGCACCTGACATTAGTGATTTGTAGATTCCACAAATGTGTCCAAGTACTTTATATTGTTGTTACCAATAAAACACCCTAAGCTCCATGCTGCTACTTTTCAATAACCTTCAAATGAGAAGTTACAGTTTAAAACAGTCTTGAGTATTTTGACACATTTGTTGACCAATGAGGACAATGAAGTCTTTATACAGCAAAGATTAGAGAAGAAGATTTGATGAATTTCTGCATAGAAGGTCAAATTCTGTAGAGACTCACAGGCCAGCTTTAGAAACAATTTTGTTGTAGTTCCCCTCACACTGAGACTGTACTAAGTCACAGTGGTAATTTAAAGAAAACGTTAACATTAGCATGCTAACATGCTCACAAAAGGTGCGTTCGAGATTTCTGTGACTGACTTTTGCACACTTGCAGATTTGCAAAGAAAAATGCGAGACTAGGCAATATTGTGGTTCCAACAACCCCGCAGCCACCTTGCTCCTGCGAGGTTTTAATGTCATGTGACATGGTGACGTTTTGCAGCGCTGGCAAAAGTCGGACACAACTTCTAACCAGCAGCATGAATCAGCAGCGCATGAATCAGCAGCATTGTTCTCCTAATCTGGAATTTCTTATCATTAACTATAAACCGTCTTACTCCCCCGTGAGTTTGCTTCATTCACTCTGGTTGGTGTTTACATCTCGCCGCACGCCAAAGTGCACGACGCACAGCGCATGCTGGCCGACTGCATACTGTGTGTGGAGCAGACAAACCCGGACTCCCTTGTTATTGTTCTCAGTGACTTTAACTGGGAAAATCTCAGCCAAGAACTCCCCAAATACAGACAGTTTATAAAGTGTCCAACCAGAGAGGGGAACACTATGGATCACTGCCACAGTTAGCAGTGCCTATCATGCAGTCACACGGGCTCCACTAGGACACTCTGGTCATGTGATGGTCCATCTGATTCCTGCTTAGGCAAAAACTAAAGCTCTGTAAACCTGTGGTGAGGACATCAAAGAAGTGGACTAGTGAAGTTGTTGAGGATCTTCAGACGTGTTTGGACTGCACTAACTGGGACGTTTCCAAGAATGCTACCAACAATCTGGATAAGTATACAGAGGCTGTGACGTCCTACATCAGCTTCTGTGAGGACAGCTGCATTCCAACACGGACCAGGGTGAGTTATAACAATGACAGGACAGATAACTGACGTGGAGAAGAAACATCCAGACTCCCTGCTAATTGTACTTGGAGACTTCAACAGAGCAAACCTCAGCCATGAACTTCCAAAGTACAGACAGCATAGTAAGTGTCCCACCAGGGACACTAACACAGTGGACCACTGCTACACAACATTAAAGGACGCCTATTGCTCTGTTCCCCGTGCAGCCTTAGGACTCTCTGATCACTGTCTGGTTCATCTTATCGCGACACACAGGCAAAAACTGAAATCTGCTAAAGACTGTGAAAAGATGGACCAACGAGTCAAAGCTGGAGTTACAGGCCTGCTTTGTGTGCGCTGACTAGAGTGCTTTTGAGGCTGCAGCCACTGACCTGGACAAACTAAATGACGCTGTGACATCTTATATCAGTTTTTGTGAGGACTTGTATGTGCCGACTAAAACCTTCCACACATACAACAACCAAAAAACCCTGTTTCACAGCGATACTCAGACAACTTCGTCAGACCAAAGAGGAGGCCTTCAGAAATGGGGACAGAGTCTTGTACAACCAGGCCAGGAATGCGCTGACTAAAGAGATCAAAGCTGCAAAGAGGTGCTATGCTGAAAAGCTAAATAACAGTTTTGCAGTCAACGACCCTGTGTCAGTGTGGAGAGGCCTGCAGACACTCACAAACTACCCCCTGCATCCCCCAGCACTGCTGGTACTCAACAACTGGCAGACGAGCTGAATGGTTTCTACTGTAGGTTTGAAAAGCCCAGAGTCACACCTCTCCCCCACTCCAACATCATCTTCAGTCACCTTTCCCCTCTGACCTCTCACCTGCACTCAAGATACGTAAAGAGGTCGTGAGCCACCTCTTCCAAAGGCAGAAGATCAGGAAGGCTCCTGGACCTAACGGCGTCTCACCATCGTGCCTGAAAATCTGTGCGGACAAGCTGGCCCCCATCTTCACACAGATCTTCAACAGATCACTGGAGCTGTGTGAAGTTCCCTCCTGCTTCAAACGCTCCACAGTCATTCCGGTCCCAAAAAAACCCTCCATCTCTGGATTAAATGATTACAGGACCGTCGCCCTGACATCTGTAGTCATGAAGTCCTTTGAAAGACTGGTGTTGGCCCACCTGAAGGACATTACAGGCCCCCTGTTGGACCCCCCTGCAGTTTGCATACAGGGCTAACAGATTTGTGGATGATGCTGTCAACTTGGGTCTGCATTACATCCTGCAACACCTCGACTCTCTAGGGAAATATGCAAGGATCCTGTTCGTTGACTTCATCTCACACCATCATCCCAGACATTCTCAGCACCAAACTCACCCAGCTCACTGTGCCACCCTCCACCTGTCAGTGGATCACAGACTTTCTGACTGATAGGAGTCAGTAGGTGAGGCTGGGAAACATCACATCCAGCACCCGGACTATCAGCACTGGCGTCCCCCTTCTCCCTCTACACCAACAACTGCACCTCAAACGACTCCTGAAGTTTGCTGAAGACACAACGGTCATTGGCCTCATCCGGGATGGTGACTAGTCGGCCTACAGACAGGAGGTTGATCAGCTGGCTCTCTGGTGTGGTCAGAACAACCTGGAGCTTAACATGTTCAAAACTGTGGAGATGACCGTGGACTTCAGGAGGAGCCCTTCCACTCTGCCCCCATCACCATACTCACCAGCCCTGTGTCTGCTGTGGAATCCTTCAGGTTTCTGGGTTCCACTATATCCCAGGACCTGAAGTGGGAGCCCAACACTGACACAATCATAAAGAAGGCCCAGCAGAGGATGCACTTCCTGCGTCCGCTCAAGATGCTCAACCTGCCTAAGCAGCTGCTGATCCAGTTCTACACAGCCATCATCCAGTCTGTTCTTTGCACCTCCATCCCTGTCTGGTTTGGATCTGCCACCAAAAAGGACAGAAGCAGACTACAACAGACAGTCAGGACTGCAGAAAAAATAATTGGTGCCAACAATCCTGAATCAAATTTCTCATATGTGAACACAAGCTGATTCTGATTCTGATTCTGATGACAAACCCTGGTTCACAGCTAAACTCAGACAGGTAAGGTTGGAAAAGGAGGAGGCTCATCACAGAGAGGGAAGTCAATGGCCTTTTCAGGAGGCAGAAACCCCGCAAAGCAGCTGGGCCGGGCTCTGTCTCCCCAGCCACCCTGAAACACTGTGCTGATCAGCAGTCTCCGGTGTTCACAGACACTTTTAACACCTCACTGGAGACATGCCATGTGCCAGCCTGCTTCAAAGACTCCACCATCATCCCTGTCCCCAAGAAACCAAGGACCACAGGACTAAACAACTACAGACCCATCGACCTGACCTCTGTGGTTATGAAGTCCTTTGAACGCCTTGTGTTGTCCCACCTGAAATCCATTACAGATCCACTCCTGGACCCCCTGCAGTTCGGCTACAGAGCCAACAGGTCTGTAGATGATGAAGTAAACATGGCCCTTCACTACATATTCCAGCAACTGGACTCCCCAGGAACCTACGCCAGCATCCTGTTTGTGGATTTCAGCTCTGCTTTTGGCACCATCATCCCAGCCCTGCAGCAGGACAAGCTCGCTCAGCTGAACGTGCCTGACTCCACCTGCAGGTGGATCTCCTGATGGACAGGAAGCAGCACGTGAAGCTGGGAAAACGTGTCTCTGATTCCAGGACCATCAGCACCGGATCCCCTCAAGGCTGCGTTCTTTCCCCCCTTCTCTTCTCCCTGTACACCAACAGCTGCACCTCCAGTCACAAGTCTGTCAAACTCCTGAAGTTTGTGGGCGACACCACCCTCATTGGGCTTATCTTTGGTGGGGATGAGTCCGCCTACAGGTGGGAGATTGACCTTCTGGTGACCTGGTGCAGCCAGAACATACTGGAGCTCAATGCTCTGAAGACAGTGGAGATGGTCGTAGATTTTGGAAAAAGCACAGCCCTACCCTCCCCCATCATCCTGTGTGACTCCCCAGTCACCACTGTGGACTCCTTCCACTTCCTGGGTACTGTGGGATTATACATCATCTCCCAGGACCTCAAGTGGGAACTGAACATCATCTCCATCACCAAGAAGGCCTAGCAGAGGATGTACTTCCTGCGGCAGCTGAAGAAGTTTAGCCTGCCAAAGAAAATGATGGTGCACTTCTGTACAGCCATCACTGAGTCCATCTTCACCTCCTCCATCACCAACTGCTGCCACTTCCAGGGACAAGGGCAGGCTGCAGCGCATCATTTGCTCTGCAGAAAAGGTGATTGGCTGTAATCTTCCATCTCTTCAGGACCTGTACGCCTCCAGGACTCTGAGGCGAGCAGGAAAGATTGCAGCTTACTCCTCCCACCCCGGTCACAAACTGTTTCCGACTGCCCCCTCTGGCAGGGGTCTGCGGTCCATCAGGACCAAAACCTCTCGCCACAAAAACAGCTTCTTCCCGTCTGCAACAAGCCTCATTAACAAGGCCCATGCAAATGATACAAATGTCTCTGCACATGTAAATACTGTTTCATCTTGTGTCGTGCACAGACCTGGCACATTGCACATATCTGTTGTTGATTGTTGATCTTTGTTGTTGTTGTATATTTTTATATTGTCAGTTTATATATTTATATGTACACAATATTCTCTTCCGTTGCGTTACTTCTGCACGGCACAGTCCCAGAATAATGCACATGTATATATCTGCAACGTTGTTGTTCCATTCCATATTTATATATTTCTACATTTATTTATGTCAACGGTATGTTTGTCTACGTGTAGGTACCTTATCACCACAGCAAATTCCTCGTATGTGTAAAACACTTCTTGGCAATAAAGCTCCTTCTGATTCTTCTGATGAAGTCAAACGCTCCAATTTTCTATCATGCCTTATTTTAAGTCAGTGTTTTTTCCCCCTTTCCTTTAAAAAAGCTAAGTGCACATTCACCTGGTGCATTGCTATTTAAATTGCGGATTAATTGGGAACTATAAAAACCTAAATAATAAAAAAAGTAATAAATAAAGTGTGATACAGACTCAGCAGATAGCAAGCTCATCTGGACCAGTAAGAGTGAGTGCGCAAGTATGACTAAAGTGTCAACGTGATATAAACTTTTTTTGATCGTGAAGCCTAATGTTAGTCTACAATTCTGTGGCTTATCAGTGAAGTGTATAAACTACACTGCAGACTGGAGAGTAACGTCTGCATCCTCACTGTGCTGCAACATTAAAAACTATGTGTTTTGTGTGTTGTTTTGATGTCTGAGTGATTGGTGCAATTGCCCCGTCAATTTCTCTGTCTCCCCTACTTTAATGATTTGACAGGATGCTGTCAGTGCATCCTGACTGATCCTGTCGGAGTGTCAGGAGATGTAAATAAAGGAAGTTACGTGGCTGTCACAAAAATGTGCACAGTGTCTCCCTTAATAGGGAGCATCTTATTTTCTGAATTAAGTGCCCTTTAAATAGCAGGGAAATACTACTCATTAACTTTACATCAGGTGGTAGGTCAGATGACGTATGGAACACTTTTTGGTTCAGCACTTATAACTCACTGAATTCTTTAGCTAGAATTTTCAAACTTTTTATACAAAGTACCCACATTTGTTTACTACAAATGGCACTAATTTGATGTTCTATAAGAAGATCACACACTTTGTGAGTTGGTTTCAAATACATGGTGTTCCTTTGTTTCAACCTAACCCACTGCCAGGAATGATTGTAACACATACTGGGGTAAGTTGTAAAAATTAGACAAAAGAGGCAACAACAGATGCCACACCATAGTCTCACTCTCTGTAGAAAGACTATATCTGATGACACAGTGTGTGTTTGCGTGTGTCTAAGTTAATTTGTCTACTAGAACAAACTTACTTAACAGTATACTTAATAAACACTATTACAGTGTACCTAATACCTAAAATATTTGTACATCTTTAGGCCTAACAAAAAAACATCTATGGATGTGTACGTCAGTGTGTGGATATTCTTTATCAGAGTCACAGTCAGTGCTTGAAGTGGGCCGGTACGCAGTAACGGCACTTCTAGATTTTACTCTTTGGACTACTGGGACTGTTTTTGCGCACAGGCACTTCTCATAAGCTGCTGCTACTTTTCTCTGCCTTCTCCACTGGTGGAAACTGAGTAGGGAGAAGAGCGGGTACAGTTTCACAGGCCAACATGTGAACAACATGTGAATAGGAAGTACTGGCCTCAAAAGCACTGGTCACAATGCTGACAAATGAATGAAGGTAACCCTGGTGTGCAGGCTTGGTGGGCACAGCGACTACATAGGGCACGCTCTAAAATATTGAAATCAAGAAAGTCCATGTAGGTTATGGTTGTAACACTTTTTAAAGAAGTGGTGTAACCCACCCCATCCCTATCAGCCCTTGTTTAGCTCGCTGAATCAGCATAGTGGTTTGAAATTAGCAGGACAAAAATGCATGACATGTTGCCTAAACCTCATTTTAATCTGATATAAGTCAAACAATTTTATCATCAATAGTATATATATATATATACCAAAAATATATAGACTTGGTCAAGCAAATTACATTCTTACCACCAAATCAGTTTTTTTATATATATTCTGAATGTATATGTAGGCGGAAGGAAGGAAGCAGGTAAGTACTGAAATGATCTCATGACTCCTATCTTATCTCTTATTGGTGGAAGTGGGCTCAAGTGCATTTGCTATCTCCACAAAGTTGGCGCTGGGCAAGAACATGACAACCGCCTCAACTGGAAACTAGCAATGACACCTACGTCATGCTTGGCACTGCTCTGCGCCAGTGCAAGATAGGGCACATAGAGTTAACTTGTTAACCATCGCATATTACCATTGTTAACATTGCTAATTAGCACTAAACACAAAGTACAGCTGAGGCTGATGGGAATGTTATTAGTTATACTGGTATTTGGTCATAAACCAAAGTATTGGGCAAATTAAAGTGTTGACCTGATGATGGTGCAAGATCATAGTCACCAAAATCATTTAGATTCATGCTCATGGGACCACGAATATCACAAATCAGATCATGTTTTTCAACGGATCAGATGGTTGATATATATCGTTAACAGACTGTGTTTTGCCTTGTTCTTTATAGAACCACCTCTGGAACATCTGCCACTAGAATGTTGTCCTCAGAGCACTGAAAATCTACATTTAAAAAATGTTTGTTCCACAGGCAATGTCCTGGTTAGCCTACTCCACAGACAAAATCCACAGAACACACTGTCAGGGAATAATTCTTCAGTTTCACTTGCTGTTAAACCTTTCTGATTTAATCTTTTACTACTCTGAGCACAACAACCAAAATCACACACCTCCATTGCATCAGGGTAGGGGTAAAAACATCAGGGAGTGGCATTTCAAAACCTAGACAGATAAAACCTGTCTATTAGCACTGCCAGATCCTTTTTGTTCCGGAGACTTATGTGACACACTTTTGCTTCGCTGGTTCTCCTAAGATGCTGTGCAGCTTGACGACACTTAACAAGTCATCTATTTTTAGGGAATGTGATCCTAAATGTCAGAGGTCCTCTTATGGCGCAACTAATTCAAGAGATCAAGTTTGAAATGGGCAGTCAGTCATTTCAGCCATTAGAAATAAAAATGCCAGATGTAAATTTCTAACATACATTATATCATAATGTATTCATACATTCATACATTTTATAGGCCTACTTTTAAAGTATTTTAAATTATTAGTAACTTTGCAAATTCCAGCTAAAACTACAGTAGGCCTGTATGTTTTAGTGGTGATTGGCACAGTATATTAATTAGTTTATATTGTCTGATTTTGACCACAACCTCTGCAAAGATGCCACATGAATGTGAACTTTAAGGGCAAACTATTACACGGCAACAAATGCATAGATTTACATAAATGAACAGCTCTCTGAAGAATTTCTTTTTCATGGTCTAGAGAGATCTGGCTGTTCGTCAGCACGATTATACAATATGTCATGAGAAGCTGGACATGTGGGTTACATGGGCAAGAGGGAGCAGGGAGTCCAAGTTTCCCCATCTCATATTACTCGTATCATCATCACTCGGACTGTCAGACACTACCACATTACAACAGGTGCTGCCCTGTCCGGCCTCTGGTCTGAGAGTAGTTTGAAGACGTTTCCTGTCGTTTTCACTTTTCTAATTACTTGCTAACATCAAATGACGGGGAGAAGCAGCAAAAAGAAACAAGTCAGATGAATATAAAAGCTGTGAACACCAGAATATGACAAAATCCAAAAGAAACACCTCCATTTATATATTTCCAGTTAAGTTGGTGTCGTATAACAATCTTTTTTGTATTGATTATTACAGGTAGCAAAGTTCACTGGTATTTACTTGCATGTGCAAAGGAATCTGAAACATCTGCTCCTCCAGTGAAATGTAGAGTGCATTACCTCACATCATCTTTCATATAGTCTTTTCATTATCTGTTAATTAAGTGAAAGCAATCTTAAAAAAAAGATAACTCTTCAAAAGTAGTGCATTTGCTTTAAGTAACATCTGATCTTTTGGAAATGAAAAAGCCCTGATTTTAATGAATGCAAGTTCAAAATACTTAGCAGCACAGACTCACTGAGGAATGGGTATGTGGTTGATGGTAATGGCTCACTGGTGCGGTTTAGTTCAGCATGTTTACATTTTCTGTTTGGATTGTAATCACCCTTCCTGTCAAAAAGATAAAGAGGAACACCCAGATCTAAAAACAGCATCACCACATAATAACTGGTGAATACACAGACAGTTTACAGGACCTGTGTGTTTTCAGGCACAGCAAACTTCACAAGACGGTTTAGATTTTGATCCACAAGCACTACCTTCCGTTCTAGTTATTCTAGTACAACATGCTTTCTTATACTGTACGGCACACTAAAAAAATTAAACACTAAAAGCATGCATTTTACATTTTAACTATTATTCTAACTGTAATAGCTTATAAAAAGTTGCTCAATTCAGTACAATCAGGGATTTTGCAGGAATGAGGTCTGGCATGACCACATGAGGCTGCTTATGGCGGCTAATATTAGCTTGTGTTAGCAGAATTCAGATAGATATTGCTGTATAGCTGACATCACTGAGTTTATTTTCTCACTTTATGACTCTTCTCTATCTGCTGTAAAGGCAGAAGCCATTGGGGAAAATGGCACGTGGGAATTGAGGCTAGCTGTGGCCGAATGAGGTGAAAATGAGTTGAAAAGCTGAAAACGTGCCTTCATCACAAGGCCATGTGACTTTAATGCAAAGACTCAAGGGTCTGTAAAGTAAAATAAACAAAACAGAGTTGCTTTTAAGTTTTGACAGTCAGAGGCTGAACTTTCAAAAAGCCCTGAAAACAACTCTGAAAGAAAAGAAAATAGCATTCAACTCAAGAAACTCAAGAGTACAAACTCATCCAAAACAAACTGAATAAGGAAATAAAATCAGCAAAAAAAAGGATGCAAGGAGAGAGTTGAGAAAATCTTTCGGGAAGGCAAAGCTAGGGACGCCTGGCGAGATGTTAAAACCACTGGCTGGCCTCCCCATTAACAACTCGGCATCATCCGGGACAATAAACTGTCAACTAGCAGAGGACCTCAATCAATTCTACTCCAGCTACATGGTGCCTATTTCCATCTTGAAAAGCCCAGGTTGTTCATCAGACTGGTCTTTGTGGATTTCTCAAGTGCTTTTAACACAGTGCAACCTCACCTGATGGGACAAAAATTGCTCCAAATGCACGTGAACCCTCACCTTATTCTCTGGATTCTGTCTTTTCTGACAGACATCAGAAGGTCAGAGTTAACAGTCACCTCAGTTCTCCCAAGACAGCCTCCGCCGGAGCCCCACAAGGCTCTGTAATCTCGCCGGTTCTCTATACACTATACACTAATGACTGCAGGAGCAATAGCCCCAGTATAACATACATTAAGTATTCCGACGACACTGTGATCAGACACCACTAACTCACTAAGAGTTCCAGACTGAGATGGACATCTTTGCAGAGTGATGCAAGCAGAACTGTCTTGACCTCCACTCCTCTAAAACAAAGGAACTGGTTGTTGACTTCTGCAAAGATGTTTCCATCAACCCCACTCTGTTAGTCAACAACCAGCCAATAGAAATGACTGAGTCATATAGATACCTTGGGACAATAATTAATCACAAACCAAACAACCAAACACTGAAAACATTTTCTTGAGGAAGCTCTGCAGACTTCGGGCTCACCAGTCAGTCCTGATAGCTTTTAACAAGTGCTTCATTGAATCTGTAATAACCTTCTATATATCAGCCCGGTTTGGATCACTATCAAACATCCAACACAACACGCTAATAACAATGAGAAGTAAAATAATCGGACAGGTGCAGGAACCATTTCTCAGTATTTACAACAGGAGGACTAAACTAGAAGGAACACAAATAGCCTCAGACACACTCACACACTGCACAGGCACTACAGTCTTCTATTTCTAACTCAATCCTTTTAATGTTTACCTCCTATTTATCATGTAATTATTGTACTTTGCAAGCTTAACTTATTTACATAGAGCTGTTCATTACTTACATGCAATATGTGTGTGTGGTTTATTGTGCTGTGTTTGTGGAACCACACACACATCGATGCTCAGCACGAATGAAGTTCCTAAGGGATAGATATAGTTCTTTGAACTGATTTGAATTCACTCAAACACAGCCCACTCCCCACACACAGTCAATGCATGGGTTGCTAAATAGCTACACTGTACAGGCTGTGTGGGGAGAAACACAGAATGCAGTAATGAGAATTTAAAAAGCCGGCAGCACAAATAAATTTGTTTTGAGCAATGTGAATACACATACAAAAAGGCCTCTTTATTCCAACTTCAAAGCCTCTTTAAGCCCTGATTCATAACTCAGAACCTTGTTTATAGCTTTGTAATTCCTACCATGTCAGCTCTGATAGTGACAAAATGTCTTCTGTTGCTCTATTTATTTTTCTGTCGTACAATTTCACACAATCCTCAGGAAATTCAATTTTGCAGTGTTTTTTTCAGGCAAATGGAAACTATGCAAAATGGGTGGGATCATAAACTGTCCTCCAGTGGTAGATGCCATCAGGAATTGTAATTGGTTTTAATTGCTCAAGTGTTCCTCGCAACCATAACTTTTCCCCCAGAGCAGAGAGGGCAGAGCTGCTGCACTACAGAGAGAACAAAAAAGGTAGGTCTCTTCAAATATTTTATCAAGCCACAATTAAAATCTTGTTTTCTGCATTTTTGGTATTCACTAGTCTATAGTAGTCACTATAGACACCCTACTAACAATGGTGCCATCAAACAGACCATTACATGATGGGCAGACATGTAACGGTGAATGTTAATTGTTGTGTCCTGCACAATGTGCCACACATGGACTAAACTTTAATATCCTTTTCAAAGCACAGAGCGGGTACAATGGAAGTAAAGGTGTCAGTGGATGGTGTCCCACGTGTGGTCTGTGGCGTTACAGAGTACACAACATGCCAAGAAGTGGTCATAGCATTGGCTCAAGCCCTGGGTATGTGTGTCTGTGGCTCTACACAGTCATAAGATTTATGTTCTGACATGTTGATCAGGCTGACAAACACAGTCATCTTCTTCTTCAGGTCAACCTGGACGCTACACGTTACAGGAGAAATTTAAAGACTTTCAGCGGTGCATGACGCCCAATGAATGCCTTCTGGAGACTCTTAAGAAGTACGGTGAGCAGGCCAGGGAGGTCCAACTCACGCTACTCCACAAGGGACCCTCAGTCTGGGATGAAATGAGCAGGACAAAAGTTGGCAGATACCAGCCCTGCCCGCCACTGAGAAGAAAAGATGCAGGTACCAGAATGCGGCGGGGCAGTGCTTCACTAAGTCTGCATCGTCAAAGCTTGCCACCACTGTCCTGTTTCAGACAAGAGGCTGAGCAGCAAAACGAGGGCCTGAAAAGACCTAAAAGAAAGTCTCTGACGCTCATGGAGGAAGCTTGGGAATGGCTGGAGAGTCTGGGTAAAGGCAAGGTCTACAGTACTGCTTGTGATAAGGAAAGCAGCAAGAGGACAGATAAAAAGAATCGTACCTCTTTGGATGTTTCTCTCACTGTTGACAACTCAAGTCAAAGTAGTAGAAGCAAAGTCAGAGGTCACAAAAGTTTAAAGTCAGATTTGGATCATCAAACATCCTGCTGCATGGGAAGTCAGACGAGGGGGAGAGAAAGCAAGCACTCCAAAAAGTGTCAAGAGTGAAAAAATCTGATGTCGTGTCCAGTTCAGGCTGTGCTACAACCGAAGATGAGAAAAAAAGCCTAACAGAAACCATAATATGTCAACTCAGTTGTTTGCAGGACTTACAGGTCCAGATAGCGCGCACAGACAAGCTGATTTTTGAGCTTGAGGAAAGACTGAGGGCCAAAAAAGCTGAGCAGGAAGCCCAGCAGAGAATGGCTGAGGAAGAGATGGAACAGATCAAGTTTTGGGAGAATGAATTAAAGGCAGAGGAAGGTTACGAGAAAGACTTGCAACGTCAGTTCCTCGAAATGAGGGTGAAGGCTCTGGAGTGCAAGCGGAAAATGCAGGGCCTCGAATTCTTCGCTACGCAAAACGCTCAAGAGGATTCTGAGAGCGGTTTCAAAAGCTGGTTCAAATGCTGCCACTGAGATTTCAGCTGTTTCAACTAAAAACCTAAATCTGCAACAATCTGATCCAGATGGGAATGTAAATATTAACAGGAAGTCCCTGCCCAGAGAAGACTTAAACCCTCCTCATGCTCTAGTTCCTACCAACCAGATAAAGGAGCGACGGCCCACAGGGCCCACTGAACTGAGGGAGTGGTGGACACGTTGGTCTGAAGCCCAAAGCTCTCCATCACAGACTAAAAAGAAGGTGATTCACCGCTCTGAGCTCACTATATATCTGGGCAGCACAAAGGTTTAGAATCCAATTAAAAGTGGGGTATGCGATTCTGAGGAAATCCAATCCAATGTACAATCCAATGCAATGTAAAGCGTGAAACAACACAGCAAGCAATGTAACTAACATTAGCTGTCTTACACAAGTTTAGGGTTAACCGTTGCCATAGTAGCTGCTGCAAAGCTAATATACAGAGAAGACAAGACGGTCCTAGAGGCAGCACACCAGCTCCAGACAGTGATACTCACAACTCTCCTGCTACTATAGCTAACATAACAGCAGCATGTCTTGGCAAGCTACAAAGTAAGCTGAATGTCCGTGGGCAAGTCATTTAACGTCTCCTGACACACAAATCATGGCTGAAATGTTGTGTGGCTCAATATCTGTATCCAACACTTGCTGTTCCTATGTGTTTGGGATAGAGCAACAAGCACTGTCACGGTTTGGTTTATTCTCAATTGAGCCCCCTAGTGATTGAACAGGTTCCTCAACAGAAGGGAGCCTGGGTGGTCCTCAGCAAGGGAGCAAGGGGCAGGGGGATCAGTTGAAGTTAAAATAGAAAGCCCTTCACAGCAGCAATTGCTTTCATAAGAAGTCTTTAAGAATAGAAAACCTATACATTTTAAATTTAAATATCAAATTACATCTGCAGGTAAGATTCCTTGAGCATCTAACCCATGCGACCTTGCCTTAAGGGAAATTATGGAATGTATTTTTCATGTCATTACTGGAAGCAAGGCAAAGTAGCTTCATTCCTTTTTGTCTAGCAGACAGCTTTCATCTGTCATTCTGAGGTTTTGGCCTTCAAGTTGAAAAACGATGTACATAAAATATATTTATATTCTACTGCATGCAATAGTGTTTTTCACACTGAAGACTGTCACTGAGGATTCAAGCAAGTAATAACCCCTAAATTATGGATTGTATCAGACTAAAAGCTTTGACTGAGCTTCATCTCTGGTGAATTTGTAAATTGTATCTTCTGCTAAGAAGCCTTAGTTGTTAATGTTTTTCTCTGTAGAGCACTCCATGCATATGCACTAATGTCTTTTTGTAACAGCTTTTGGCTAATGTTTAATAGTCCAGACAAGTGTCTTTCTAAATTAGGTTATTTCTTGCCCTTGAGTGTCTTTGGACTGTAACATTGGACCAGATAATACAATTGTTTGTACAGCTACTTTATGATTTGATATTTTATGCAGTCGTAAAGCACCATTTTGTCAAATAAAAAAAAAGACAATTTCACAAAACAGCTCATGATTTTCATAAAATTTTAATTCAATTGTTTCATTCAAGACCATTAACAAAAGTACATGAGAACCTCTGTACGTGGTTCAACTGAAACGCGGTGATCTCCAAAGAAAAATCTTTTGACTAACTTAATGTGCAGAGGCACAACAGCTCACCCACCATGTCTCCAGAGCACAATAACTGATATCCAGATTCTTAATGTTTCTTTTAAAGTGAATTTCTAATACTTTACCTTTCTCCTTCTTTAAGTTAAATTTGTTATATTTGAAATTTGAACTTTCACTAAGAAAAAAAAAAGCACACATTACATACAGTATAGTTCAACCCACAGGTTTGGGATGCATATCAGTATTATTTCTACTAGAAAAGAAAGCCACCCTAAGATTGTTCTGAATATTTTGATGGTTGGCTGGGAACAGAGGATACATCTAATTTTTTGTTTTGTTTTTTTTTATTTTCATTTTGCTTGTAGTTTTTAGGCACCTTATTCTTACTTAATTCAATATTAGCAGATTGAGTTTCAATGAAAAAAAAAAGCAAAAATATTTGAGAAAAAAAAAACATAGTATAAAAGAAATGCAGATATAAGATGCCACAAGGAATTCTGCACCTGAGAAAATTTGCTTAAGTGGAGCATGTGAATACCAAAAAAAGGTATCTAAAGGCTCCAGATTGGTAAAAGTAAATCCATTAGATTAACTAATTTGACATTCACATACACCACACACACACACACCATGCTTTCACTTCAGCTCTTCAATAAAGCATTTTAAAACTGCTCAAAAAAACCGAGCAGAGAAGAACCCCCAGTTTAAGCTTGCACATATGAGAAATATGATCCTCCGTATGGAGGGAACCTTGCGTTGCTTTATGCATCTTGTAGGAAAGCATACAGTAGTGGAAACCTGACAATGAAAATTTTAAGTTTCCATGGGTAAAGGAGCAAAAATATGTGAACAAAAATAGAGCAGGTAAAGACATGCCAACAGTCACTCATTCACCCCGGCAAACTACTGGACAGATTACAGGTGCAGAATTCCAGACAAAAGCAGATTCAAAAGATGGGGACATAGACAGCCACACAGTCATCACTCTGATGTAGAGGGACAAGACCCCCAGAAACAAATACCTCCTTTACACACTATAATCACTTCTAGGATACATCACACACGCACACACTCAGAGACCCCATGTACACTGCCGCGTGGAACTCTGTATCAAGTACATCTTATATGGGAGGCAGGGAACCGTGGAATGAGAAAAGTTGCACATGCCGATTACTGTATGTGTGCGTATGGTTTGTGTATGGGTTTGTGTGTACAAGCACATGTCAAATTCCCTTATCCCCTGCTGTTGCCCTTTGGGATTGCATCCCACCAACACCCCAACAGTGTGGGCTCTGTATTGCTCAGTCAATGACACCGGGCTGGCGAGTCTTGCGCTCCACATTGAAGCCCTGTGTAGGAGAGGACGGGAAAAAAAATTAATGTTGCAGCTTACATTAAATGCAAAAGCATTCCAACTGACCCTTCGTTAAGCCACCCCCCCCCCTTAGTTACTGTTGCCAAGTCTAACAAACTGGCAAACCTTTCTTACTTTTAGCATGGCGCTGCTCTCCCTGGAGATAGTCAAAGTTTTTGGAAAAAGCAATCTCAGAAAGAAGCAGACAGAAAGATTTGCATTGTGCATTTGAAGGTTGTAAACTGGCTGTCAAACTGATGTGAAAAAAAAAAAAAAATGATAGAAGCTAAACTGATCAGAGTACAAGTGAACCACAGCATCCCCCCGACGATTGAGACAAAGGACAATGATATTAAGGGTTAACACTGTTCCTGTACAGCTGGATAGGTCTCTATTCACTGGTGCATCATTAAAGGGCAGAACAGTAGGGCTGTATAACATTACATTCAGTAGTAGTAAGTTAGCTAACGTTTGCCAACAAACATTACATTAGAAACAATCCACAACCTACATTTGTTTTAGGTTTTGGAAAGGGAATAAATCGTACTTCTCCTTTCAGCCTCTCTGGGCAGCGCCTGTAACTATTACAAGTCCCACAGGAACAGTGTTCCACCATATCTTGGAAAAAATACAGCAAAAAAGAAAGCTAGACCAAACGACTATGTATTGGAGTTAAATGGAGCGCAGCCATGAAAGTGTTGAACCTCAGTTAGAGAGAGTCCTATACTGTGCTGTGATTGGCCAGTTGCCTCTTTGAGGCGTTGCTTAGTGAAGGGTCAATTGTAATAGAATAGATAATAGAAACTTCTGACTAACCATTTCTGAAAATCTCAAAACCCACCTATATCTAGTAATAGGCAACATTCAAGATTTTTGTATTGATGCAATGAAGTACCTTTATTCCGCTCCCGGTACTTCATTCTGCATATACAAACTTTATCCGGCTCATGGTCCAGTATATGCCCATTTCTCTCATTACCAACTTTGTATTTACAATATTTAATATCAAAAACGTTAAACATGAAACTATGATTTCATTAGAATTACATATCAGTTCAGAAGTCACTTTCATTGTACAGTAGACAAAAATGTGCCAGCGAACGAGCTGGATTGTACCTTTGAATTGTCAGGACCTCGGGGCTGTCTTACAATGACCAGGCGAGGAGCACTGGCGTCGTCAAGTGTGATGCTCTTTAATCGGTTCACCAGACGATCAGGACGAGGAGTCGCCACCGGTTTAGGCCCCTCACTGTAACGTTACATGCATAATGAGCATTCAAAAATCAACAGTTAAGACCAATCGTATTGATCTTGTGTCACTTCAAAATGTTAGTGTACATCACCAACAAGTTCAGCCAAAATTTAAAGTGAACCAAAAGGTAAAACAGGTCCTACACCTCGTTGTCCTCTGGAGTACCCACCTGACTCTGCGTACGTTGCAGGCACTACATTTTCCTGTGCGTTGATTGAGTACAACTGAGAACTCCACCTCATCCCCAGTCTGGAGCTCCAGGCCATCTTGCACTTCTTTTACGTGGAAGAACAGCTTCTTGCTCTCACCAACTTCATATGTGATGAAGCCGAACTGCGGCAAAAAAAACGACACAACTTCAATTGTTATTCACTTCAGCGTTACCTGGGCAGTAGTAACAGAAACTTCAACACTGAGGTTAGCAATACATGTAATGAAAATAACTGATTACTACCTGATCTTTGACACACTCCACCACGGCTCTACGCTGAGGGACCACGTTACAGGCCATCTTCTGTCCAGTTGGGGCTACTGTGCAAACCTGAAACTTCACAAGTTCTCCTTTCTGCAAACAATCTGCCTTGTTTGCCATTCCCATGATTCCAAAGGGATAATTCTGACCTTTAGTTCCACCTGAAACCACCAAGAAGGGAGGAGGAGTAATGTCGTTAAGTAACAAAAACAGTGTGCTTTAAATGTCGGGTCTACGAGTCTCATAACTTGACGCCAACCTTCTTCTGTGACTTCAATAAGCCCTTGGTATTCTGTCTGGGAAGGGTCCACACTGCGCAAGGGACGGATGACTTTCCCCATCATCACTGTTGCAACGATGTCATCGCCAATTCCATTCACTAAAAGCAAAACAGTGTATTTCACACACCTTTTATCTGTCGACACTCCCACACTGTCATGTCTGCAAATCTCACAAATGTGAATAAGGTAAATTCAATGGCTGCAATTAAACCCCTCATACCTGCAGCCACTTTGGTAACCTTTTCGGCGCTGACTTTGTTTCCTTTCCCCTTAGAGAGAGTGTACTCTACTGTGTCGCCCAGCTCTAAGTTCTCCAAGTCACCACACATTTCACTGAGGGGAAAACAGAGACATACTGAGACCTGGATGTGATTTGACGGATCATTGGGTGCATTTGATAGATAAAGCAGCAACTAACTCATTTAAAAAGGCAGCTTAGAACTTAAACCTCCACCTGTAGTGAAAGAAAATCTCTTGGTCATGATTAGCAGTCTCAATGAAGCCAAAGTTGTCCTTCAGTGTGGCGACAAATCCATGCAATCTCTTGGCATTAGAGGCATTACGGTTCAGGACCCTGATGGAGACTGCACTCTGCTGGCCGGTTCGCTTCACTTCGTTGATTGAGAACTCCACCTAAAAAAAAGAAAAAAAAGAAAAGACTATTAATGTGCCTCACACATGGGGGCAGCTGAACTAAATGCTCAACTAAAAGGACTCAAAGTTTCATTTGCTTTCATTTGTCTTTCAACCATCAAGTCTCAAACAAAAGTACTGAGTGCAGTGTCACTCAGTAGATACCTTGTCTCCGACCTGTGGGTAACTTCCTCCCTCCAGGTCTTTTGCATGGTATGGCACAGTGAGTTTCACTCCGCAGTCTTCATATGCAATCACTCCTTCCTCAGCTTCCTACAGAGAGAGCAACAAATCAAATCTACGTCGTCTTCCCAGTAATGAGCATCAGCAGTGCTTGATCCGGCTGGGCCCAGCCGAGGCGGATGGCTACACCTGTTTTTAACCAAACTGGTGTAAGGTACTAATGTCTTAAGTGATTCAATTAGATGATCTAAGAATCTGCAGTGTATTAGAAGTTGGTGTGCAGCCTACACAAGCATACGAGAGGCACCAGCGTGTGCAGTGCATCAGTCTGTAGCAGCCTCGTTGTTAGCATTAGCATAGTCTACTGCGACATCAGAGTTACAGCCTACAGTGTAGGGCTGCATAATTACCCATCACTATTGTAGTTTCAGCTATAGGAGTACAATTTACTCTTGATCGCAGAAAATGGAGTGGATTATTTTAGGCTTCTTAATCTGTTGTGTTCTTGCTGCTCATTACTCAATTACCAATTGCTTTGAGTGCAAAAACCATCTCAGCTATCTTGAATTCAAATGCCAAAATTGTACTGGAGACAAGAGAAGAGTTGATTAAATGACTTATTCCTGTGGTGTTTATTTTATTCAGGAAGGACCAAAAGACATCGACCGTTACTGAATGATGATAAATTACTAAAGAAGCGATCTCAGAAAGACGTTTTGCAGTTGCACTGTGCATTTGAAGGTTGCACTCAGGCTGTGAAACTGACGCGAAAATCGCAGAGTAACAGGTGAACAACCGCATCATATGACTATTGAGACAAAGGACAACGATATTAAGGATCAACACTGCTCCTGTAAAGCTGTGTAGGTCTCTGCTCACTACTACAATCATTAAAAAGGAAAAGCAGTAGGGCTTCATAACATTACACTCAGTAGTAAGCAGCTAGCTAGCATAAGGTAGCCAACATTACATTAGGAACAATCCACGGCCGACATTTTTCTGGATTTGTTTTAGGTTTTGGAAAGGGAATAAATCGTACTTCTCCTTTCAACCTCTCTGGATAGTGACTAACTATTACAAGATGCCCCAGGAACAGTGTTGGACTATATCTGTCATTGGCCAGCTGAGTGTTTGGGGAGCGGCTTTGTGGAGGGTCAATTGGGATTACAGTTTCATCATTAATTGTGCAGCCCTACAACTCACTGAATAAGTGAGACAAAGTTTAAGTCCATGGTGAGGGTTAATTGGCGGTCAAATACCATGCTGTCAACTAAGGAGTTAAAGGAGACAATCAGTGGGCCAGATGCCTCTAAAGACTAACCTTCTCTACAACTTTACCCTAAAAAAAATAATGAGAAAACACCATTACACATTAAGTCTAGTCAAAATTAACATTTGGGAATACAGTAGTCTTGTACTGTATTATTTCTTGACAGTTGACTTTTGGACTGTTCATCTTTAACGTCTTGGAATCAATAACAATGAGCATCTTCATAATTTATCGGTGAGACGTTATTGATGTGGCTTCATGCAGAAGGTCTAAGTCCTACCTTGTCTTTTTTCTAACCAACAAGGAGCATGAACAGGAAGAAGTCATTGGAGAAGAAAGCAAAGAGGAAAATTAGAACTAAATAAAAAAATTGGGAGAAAAGGGGCAGATAATGTGGGCTGAGGTGACTGAAATATTGTTTTTGATGTACTGGGGGTATTTTCACGTGTCATAGTTGTGCATTATGGTACCTTCTCTTTGCCCTTGGAGGGACTGGCATTTTTGTTGCCGTTTGCCACAACTTCCTTGTCCACCACACCCACAAAGCGCTGCTCAGACTGGGTATGGAAGGACACTGTGCCTTTGGGCAGCTTCTTTATGCGCACTGCATGGTTCCTCTGAGCTGACAGCATATCCTGGAAATGACAGGACAATTACTTTACTTTGTCATTAAAAAAAAAAAAAATGTTGTGAATGTGCCTGCTTAGGTAATAACACAGAATACATACTTTTGTGAAAAGCTTATAAACAGGACCTACAGGCACAACAGTGAACTCCACTTCATCTGAGATGTGCAGCTGGCTCTCCTCTAGAACTTCACTGAAGTGAAAGAACATCCTAGCATCCCGATCCACACACTTAATGAAGCCAAAGCCATCACGAATTGCTGCAATCACCCCCTAGAACAAGATTGGGTGACAAAGTTACTGTCTGAAGGGCATTCACTTCAGTTCAATGAATGTGTCAGCCCCTTCTAATCTTTTTGTCTCTACACTGATTATTTACATAATATAAATAAAGTTCAGGAAAATCACATTGAGTTATTCTTAAACAATCTTTACCATTTCACGGGTCTCCTTGGTGAAGTTGAAGGTGTCTGGGAGAACGTCAATGTTGGTAGCCCTCTCAAGCTTGTCTCTGCGGTCGGTGGAGATGTTGAACTGTATGTGGTCTCCCTCCAAAAGGGTCACCTTGGACTTTGAGTCCTTTTCACCAAACGGCAGTTCCTTGTCAGTAAAACCAATTCGGGCACTGATCCGGCCTGGTAGAGGGTCGTTCTGTGGAAGCAGGAAGGAAAGACTTGTCAAAGTTGTACATTATAATCTTGGTTGGTGTGTCACAATCCCATGATCGATTTTACAGCCAAACTTCTTCTATTACATAAATGTTCAACTTGCCAGACGTGTAATCTACTTGCCTGGTTTTTGGTGGGAACCTTTGGAATGACCTTGACGACAGTGCCTTCGAACTGCTCAATGCTGATATCCTCAAAGATGACTGTTCCTTGGGGAAGCAGCCTCACATCTGTGGCTACTTCTTTACCCTACAGCCACAAGAACACAAAATGGAAACAATGGCACACAAACATACTCAGGTAGGATATTAAAAACAGGTGCAGGTGTCTAAGTTGGTCAAAAGTGGATATGTCCAAAATTCCTTAGGTATTTATGAACGGTAAAGCTGAAAAGCTTAACACCTACATTCCTGTCTTTGATGGTGAACTCAACATCATCTCCAGCCTGTAGAGCCTCCAGATCACCCTTAAACTCACTGTAGTGAAAAAAGATCTCCTTCACCACATCAGCCCTCTCAATGAATCCAAAGGCCTCCTGAAAGACAACACATGATTAAACTTTACAAGCTGCAGCAACCTACCGCTCAACATAGGAAACCCAGGGGCTCAAGTTAAGTTAATCAAGGTTCACTTTGTGGAACTAAAAAAAATAAAATAAATGTTAACGTCAAAGTTGAACCAAATTAAATCAAATTTAGATTAGAGATTAAATTTGGAAATCGAGGATTGAAATAAGATATAACACAGCTAAAGGAGGTGTGTTTGTTACAAATTCCACCCCTTTAACAAGCTGGTAACAAAGCTGGTAAATCCTGGTTTGAAGCGGAAACAGTATGGCTACTTTTCTCAACTGTTTTGGACAGTAAATTTAGTTTTGTGAAGTCAGCTAATCAACTAAGACAGGTTCATGTTATTACATATCAGTGGCCCTTACCTTTGTAGCACACACCACGCCCTGGCACCTCATTTGCTTTTTCTTCACAAGCTGAATATTACGAGCACTGACAGCACCGGTACTGAAATACAAGAGCGATGTCAATAACATTGTGAAAGCTGGGAATTATTAAGACAATGCTGACGGAGTACAGACTTACTGCTTGTTGGTCTCCATGTAAAAGCTGACTTTGTCGCCTGTGTCCAGGTGAATATTGCCCTCCACGTCATCAGGAGTGTAGGTAAGGTAGAACACCTCCTGTGGGAAGTCACCGATGTCAAACTTTGTTAAAAAGGGAGTAAGACACACCTATTAACCCTAAAACTATACATTCAAGACCAACCACAAAGAGAATGCACTGTGGAGGATAAATGCGCTACATTTAACACCTGGGGACTCGAGTTTGACTTATGTCGCACACACTGTGACCTCAGAATTGACTCTAACTCAAGATGCGGGACTTCGTGAGCAATGTTTATTTTTAGTAAATGTCTGATGAGCTTGCCGTTATCCCCTTTTCTACGTTACATATAACCTGCTGTACGCGACCACACGAGAGAGAGGGGACAACACCGGCGGCTGCTGCGCCGCCATTCATCATTGACTTTGGATTTAAAACTTCATACAACAAGGCCCAAACAAAGAAGCGCTGAACGCAAAATAGGTTAGAAACCTGAGGTTAGTAAACATGTTTAGCTCAGCATTGGCCATCTGATGTTAGCTTGCTTTTTGTTTTAGCTATGACCTCCTGGAGGTTCACTCTGACTGTTATGAAAAGATGAATGAGCGTTCGTATGCTTGCCAAACTTGTGGTCAATTTACGTCCTGCTTGCTGTCATCAGCGTTAATTATTAACAGTGGCTGCAAACAGGCTACAGGTTTATTGTTGCCCATGTCACCTTACAGTTTTATTTAGTTATAACGTTACACTGGTTTGAGAGTCTGGGGGATGTGCTGAATTAGTAGTTTATAAGCTGTGATTAGTTGTGGAGGCCTTGTTCATCAGGCTACATGGTTGCTCTCTGTGAAAAACAGGCTACAAGTTTGTTGATCATGTAACGTTACAGTTTTATTTAATTAGGCCATAAAGTCACACTGGTTTGAGAGTCTGGGGGATGTGCTGACTTACAGTAGTTTATAACAGAATCCCTTATAGCGAAGCGGTTTTATAAGCAAACTAGTTTGAAAGCAGCAGGTGAAAACATTCATTATAACCATGACCCTTGACCTCTAGCTCACAGACGTGTGAGCATCTCTGTCTCTCCGCATTAGTGACATACATTATAATTCATAATGTGAAGGCAGATGTAGGCATTTAGCAAAACCCAGACAAGCATGAAACAAGTAACTGAGTGCTGTCTGTACAAAGTCCTCATGATTGGAAGTTTTAATTACATTAGCATTCTGCCTTTCACTGATCAAGCATGCTGTAACCCAAGCCTCTTCTCTTACCCCATTTCTTTCATAACACACACTGCCAGTGGGCACCTGGCCGGGAGCAGACTTTCCATCCAAGTGCACTGGGATTGCTGAGACAACCTGCAGAAAAGGGAGAACATTTCAGGTGGAGGCCTTTCACACGGCTTTGCAAATTGTAGGTTCAATATTCATTGCAATTACATAGCCCAATTAAAATATTCCTGGACATGTGATGGATGAAATGGCTGAATTTCAAACACAGTAACAAGTCTATTAAGTGCCACAGATGTGGCGCACAATCCACACCTCAGCAGTGTTGCATGTGCATGATTGTGCCTCAGTATGAAATCTGCACCGTGTCAGGCCTCCTAACGGCCTCCAGCATGTTGATAACCTGACTGAACAAGTTAGTGAGTTGATTAAATCAGTATGCGTGTGCAGCTTTGTGGGGGTCACATTGTTCTGTGCATTTAGACAGGATCTATTATGTGTATGCATTACAAGACAAGCAGCCATCACATGCGCATCACCAGTAAGTCAAGCAGAAAGTCTACCATGACACTGCTCTACCATCCTCTGCTGCACACAACGTAATGATGCAGCAGTCAGGCTGACTCTTTACAACCGTGTACAAGAATGGCTGTTGAGGCCGATCTACTGAACTATACTAGTTTCTGTGAGCATTCAAAGAGAAATTAACACACCCGCTGGGCAATTACATTGATCACTTGCCCATATTTGGTGACATTCAACACCTCCAGCAAACATGCATATCAAGCCAGTTTGAAATTCAAATGTTTTGTAAATGGAAAACGTTTTTTTTTTAAAGATCCGGGATCAGACGGGGATCAAATTTTACAGTATACTTACAATAACATCCCCTGCCCTAAACACAATGGGCCATACAAATGTTAAGTTGACAAACAAGGACAGAACCAAAAATAAAATGGTGTTCCTTAACTGGATGAATATAACCATGCAGCACAGTTAAGGGATAGGCGTGCAGGTCTGGCCCCACCTGGCCCGAGATGCGCTCCTCTGGCAGCACCTCTGGCTTTATCTTTAGCAGCTTCACTGCTATGGGCTTGCCAGTGCGCCTGTCAGAGGATACCTCAAACTCTACATCATCTGAGGAGAGAAAACCAAACAGTAAGTACACTCAACACACAACTTACATTTCAGTAATGCAGCTTATGTATTTTGCCTTTCAACAAGCTCTACAGGCTAAGTTTACACCACTGAGAAGTCGAACGGCCTCTCACCTCCTATTTTAAGCTCCTGCAGGTTGCCATTGTACTGGGAACAGTGGAAGAAGAGACGAGCCTGACGTTCGGAGCACTGAATGAACCCATATGAAGTCAGCAGCTTCTCCACCACACCGGTCTCTCTAATGCCAGGCCCTGTGCCGTTGGCGTACGCAGTGTGTCCATTATTATGGAGCATGCCTGGGTCAAAACTCATCTGGGGAAGAGGGGAAGTAAGCGTTAAAAATACATGAAGTGGTAGATCAACATGGTGCAGCAAAATTTGAAGCTACAGTTTAATGCAGTGTTTGATGCCAACCTTAAAAAAAATAAAAACACTTCAAAACATGCAGGTACAGCAGACTTCAGAGGAAGTGGGGAGGGGGGAAAAGCAAAAGAAAAGCTACGTCTTAGAGTCTTCTGTGGCTATTTTGTCATCAACGGGAGAACACACAATAATGACTAGATAGAATTTCAGGATAATTTATACCCTTGACTGGAAATAAATGAACAACCAACACTGTGTGGTGCTTCCTGGTTTGCTTACAAGTGTCATGCACTCCCAATCACCTAAACACTAACAAAACTTTGAAAACATGTCATGCAACTACGCAATTCTGGTAAGACAGACAAAAATTCAAAACTGTTCACTTCCTTCAACCAACCAGCCAGTGATTATACTGGAATATCAATAAAACTTATCAAAAGCTGCAACTACACCCTGGTTGAACTAATTTTAGACGCAACTACAAACCATGCTGTTAGCAAAAGTCACACGACACAACAGCAGCTCACAGGGCTGTTAAAGTCAGCGTGGGCACCACCGAACATGCCCATCTCTTACTGATCTCTGATACAAGGGAGTCCGCTTGTGTTTTTTACTTCCTGGATGGGGATGGCAAGAGACGGAAGAGGAGCGGGGGATAGGCATGGGACCAGTAGAGGTAGATGGGGCAGGGCCAGTGTTGCGAGCCACTGGAGGTTCAGAGGAGCCTCTTTCCATTTCTGACACAGGTGATAGGACTTGGATATGCTGTTGGGAGGAGGCAACAGCCTTGAAAAAGGAGCATAGTGATAGCATCAACTTTTTTAATTACTCCTATCCAGATAGCAAGAGTTATTACGCAAAACCAGTTATCCAGCACATGAAATACTCTTATTTTATGTGACCATGCTAATCTGACGACATTTTGTATTTTAGCTCAGCACGACGACCGACAATCCTCAAACTCTGTGGGAAACCATGACACCAAAATACTACGCAGAAATCCCTAAGGCCTCTCCGTATCGATGGATCTGCTTGGCATGACACTCACAGTACACCATTAATCAAAAACACTAATAATTGGTCGAAAACACTAAAGCAGTCAAACAGGAATGGCTCTACAAAGACGGCAGACTTAAAAGACCAACCAGCTTCTTTGCACAGCCAGTTAGGGTGAAGTGATTTACTCGAGGTTGAGTAAAATAAAATGAAAAAAAAAAAAAAAAACTACTGAAGATGGAGAATCAGACAATGCAAATGACAGGTCAAACAGCGGTGCATCTACAGTGGACAGAGAGTTGGTGATGGGTTATGAGGGGGACCCAGAGCAGCCTCTAATGTTGGGCCCTATGCTGAACTCACAATGAGCTACTCTTAACACATTTATCAGTTTTTCCTAGGGACCAACTTGTATGAAGTTTAGCTTGTATTTGTGTTGCCTTTATTTGAGTGAAGTTATGTACCAGCATAAATGTAGCCCAACTTGATCTGCCTGTGTCACAGCCAGGATAAGGTTTTGCTGCATTGTGACACAATGTTAAAATCAGTTAAAAAAAAAAAAAAATAGGCTCTTAGGACCCCCCCAGGACAAAAGTCTACAGTCTAATCAGTACACCCCCCCACCCTGCAACATTATAACTGAGTAGAGGCTAGTCTCGGGAGCCCGAAAAGGATGAAAGAGGTTAGGCCATTCACAGCAGAAAGATGCAGGGCAAGGTGGGTGGATGGGTGTTCGATGGGGTGGGGCACGTAGACAAGAGGTGGGAAGGTGGAACTTACGGATCGGCCATATGGCGACAGGCTGAGTCCGACAGGGGAGGTGCTGCTCAGGTCAGCGCTAACAAACGCGGTGGGTGGCGACGCAGGCAAGGTAAACTCAACAAAGCCTTTCCAGGGGCTGCCCATATTTTCCCATAAACTCGGACCAAACTTGCTCGAGCACTTGCTGAACTTGATTACTTGATTAATGTTTTTCCTTGACTCTTAAAGTACTATTTTATGTAACCACCCAAATGATACACCGCTGGATGTCTGCAAGGGTGAAGAGAGGAACAAACATAACGGGTAAGGTAGATCGATCAGCCAGTGTGCCAAGTGTCACAAACAAAAGGAAAATAGCTGTGGGCTTTTATGCCCCAGGGAGGAAGTTGAAAAAGCTAAGATCTGGGAGGATATGACTTGAAAACGAATAGAGAAACGAAAGGAAAAAAAAAAAAAAAAGTACAGGCTGGGTGTTGGACAGCAATAAAATTCTCAAACTAAATTGAACAATCAGTTTAATAGTTTGGAAGCGGTGGAGGTTCAGCTGGCTTGTGTGAAGTGTTAGTTATCTCTAACAAATAGCAATGTAGAGGTCCCTGACAATAGAATGAAAAGCCATTAGGAATGTCTAATCATGCAAAAAAGAGCAATGAATATACAAAGCTCATTTCTAACCGCGAGCCTGCAGCAGCTGCTTTCACTGATACCCTCTCTGGTTGAAGATGTGCTAATCAGTGAAATCAGCTGCTGCAAATAGAACAATCACAGAAGATGCTGCTATTTAAAATTTAGAACCCTATATTCTAATTGATTATCTGATCGATCCAGATATAGTTATAGCACACGTGTTTTGTCAAAGCGGGATGTTGTTTAAGCAAACTAGGAGGACAAACACGTTATTTGTGTTCAGTGATAAAAAGAAAACAAGCTCTGTATTGTTGCCCCAAATCAGTGCAGCTGGCCAAACTGAATCAGAACCTAGCGTGTTACACAATCTGTGTTTGTACATCTGTATATTATGGTAATGTGTACATACTATTCTCCGGTGTTTCTGAATTCCACCCAACTTGCGATATCCAATTTATTTTATCCAAATTCTTTAACCCCTTAGCAGGGACAAATTTTCGGGATGGGGGGGAAATCATTCAGAAATGACAAATTAAATCATAAGTGACTAAATACTTAAAAAGTTCAGTTAACATAATAGGTCTCATGAAAGGACTACAACTGAGACCCACCTTTATTTGTTGTCTTGAATCTTGTAATTCTCAGGATCTTGATGACTGTGCAGTTCCTGCAGATCTCTTCATGCACACAGTTGAACACACACACTGTTACAGGTTTCTGGCACAAGTTCTGGATGGTTGCAGAAAGCAAAAAAGGGGGAGAAAACTAGAGCAAAAAAAACAAAACAAAAAACCTAAAGGCTAACGCAGGTGCAACAACACTGCTTTAAAAAAAATACAATGAAAACAGTGGGAGGAGTAAAGGGAGGCAAAGTTTGGGGCTCTATGGGGGGAAAAAACTAGCAGATAGCAGCCCACTCCACACCCCGGTGGTGAGTCGGTGGTGTGGTGAGGATGAGGAGGGCTAGGAGCAGCGTTGGGACGTGTGCTTTGTCAAAGCTGTTGAGTAGGCACAAACTTCTGGTTTCAGATCAGTTACTGTCTTCTCAGAATATGCTTGGGCACAGGATTGCTTCTCTTCTGTTTCAATTGGGCTGATGTGAATCTTCTTTGGTCGTTTCAGGATTTGGTTAATTCTTGTGTTTTACACCCTTGAAGTGATCCTTTTTTTGTCTTCAGTGTTGCAACTTTGCTTGTTCTGGGAGTTTTATCTTCAGTTTCTTTGTTATGATCTGAACTTGAAGCAGTTGCGGATGGTACAAAAATTCAGTTCCGTTTCACTTCATACTGTTGGGGGAAAAGGCAAATTTGGTTAGCTGGGCAGAATCGATGACTTCGACTTTACCTCACCTTGGACAACAACTTCACAGATCAAACTTTAAGGGTTAACAAAAAGGACTTACAACTTAGAAGAATTTCAATTTATCTGTTGCATGAAAAACAGTCAACCCTGAGGACCAGTGCCTTGAGGTTTTTTGAGAACGCTAGATTCTTTGACCCCAGTCTCATGAGTATAAAAATAGGTTTTCCTCAGATGCCTTTGGATACAGCCCACAATGCCAGGCAGCTGACTTGCAGGCAAGAGCTGCGGATCAACAAGTCCTTGAGCATACCTTCAGTTTAGGCTATGATATTTATGGGACCATTTCTGACCAGGGCCTCTGTGTTGTCATTCAACTCTGAACAATTATGAACATGTGCAGGTGAGGCCCACCTTAAAACAAAGTTTTTGTGTGAATAATGCTAAATTTAGCTAAAAAAAAATCAAACAGATCTTTATCAGTATGTTAGAGCAGAGTGTTGTTGACCTAAATACACTACTTTGAAAACAAGCTGGGTGAGCCAAACGGGACACATGATATCTATTCTGCTGTGACTGTGTTGCAATGACTCCCATCCTTTCTATTTCCTGGAAAGGTTAAAATATAGTGTTTTAAAAATGCTCCACTGGAATTCCAAGCAGCAGTTTTTTTGAGGCACCTTCTTGGTATTTATATTTAAATGTCAAATCCAGATCAACTTTTGTCTCATTTTCATTTGCAATGCTTGGATGAAAACTACTCCACATGAACTAAAACTGCACAGCCTAGTGAGTGATAATACAAACAAAGAAGTCAGTTATCACAAGTGGGTTAAAGGTTATAAGCAATGAGCAGAGAAAACTCTTTGTGAGGATCTTGGAGATGGGCTTTTCTGCTCCACCTTATGGGCTTTTAGTGACACAGAAAGAGTGCTGGTGTTTAAGTCCACTCACAGCTAAACCACCAGCACCAATTGGTCGTTTCAGCACTTTTTAATGAGTATGAAACTACCGTTTAGCTCGGTAATTGTTAAAACAAGGCAGTCTCTAGACTCACAAGCTTTAACACGGCGGTGTTGCCCTGGGTCTGGGCCAGAACAACAACCGCCCTGGCGGGACCAACCATGTGACTTCCCAGCAATCCGCCATCCTCAGCTGGAACTGCTAATATGGCCTGATCCAACACGTTGCGGCATGCAACTTAGTCGAAAACGTCACATCTAATGTTGGGCTACCCAGCTAATTTCCATCAAATGTCACACTCCACAATGTGTGCCTTAACAATCGAAGACAGGTAACTTTTCGTTGGTTTACTGCGTAGTAGTCATATTAACGCACACAGTAACAGTCACGTATAAACCTCATCATCTTAATGACCTTGTGTGGACGAACAGAACCAGACAGATTAGCATCTCGCTAACGCTAAAGTCGTAAATAGCACATAACGTTACCCCCCGGGCGTTTCCGACTCTTAAATGGAAATGAATTCACTGCGACATTGTCAGTAAGTTACGCCACAAGTTAGCAAATCGGGCATTTTAGGTATTTTATTTATTGCAGGCGCATAACTCTGATTTCGCAGAAAGTAACGTTAAGCATTAAATCGTGGTATTTCTGCGAACTGAGACAAGCGTAACTTACCAAACGCAATCCAAAAAACGGATCCACTTGGTAACGTTAGAAAACTGAGGCTTGTACCAAAACGACTGGCTGTCGCGACCAATTCGACACCCATGTGATTAACGAGTAACGTTAGTTACTTTCTTTAACTAAAATGATATTTTTGAGAACAAGATAACGTTAACTGTGGCACTTGCCTCCGATACCGGGTATTTTGCTAGATATTGTACGGAACAGACAAAAAGAGACTGTCGATCGGTCGATATGAAAGTGACAGGCTGTGTAACGTTATACTTCCAACCAATGAAGGTCAAAATAAACTGTCAGAGTCGTTAATTCATTAGCTTCATACACAGATAAAATACAGATAACGTTAATGTTATCGGAGCTAGCGGCACGAGGACTGAACAACAAAGAACGTTCGGAGGCTCGTGCTCAATTTTAACATTGATGTTAACGTTACATCTGAAGAGGTTTAACAGTGGTTTCAAACAAGTGCTGCGTCTTTTTTATATTGGGGTACGTTTAAGAAATACGTGGTTGTGTATTTGTACCGTTAACAATGCAGATAGGCCGTTGACAATGCTAAGCGGCTAGCAGCGGCTACACTTAGCTAGCATGCTGCTGGACTACTTGGTTCTTGTGTGGTGATTTATGGCGAGGAAAAACACGGCTACCCCCACCCAGGCCCAAGATCTGCGTATGATTAAGCGTAGGACAGCCCGTTCAAATCTAAAAACCCGCTGCATAAGAAGTAGACAGTGTCTTACTGACATATTTCAAACAAATGTTTGAATTGTTATTTTAAAAAAGGAAATTTAATAAAACTCACCCCAACAGCTTTCAGCACTGTCACCAGCGCCGCTAGAAGCAGCACGGCACATTACGTAGTGATTAGGGATGCTGCTATCGCGATATTTGACAACGTTAGGAAAACTAAAGAGCCTAAAGGAAAGAGTGGCTTGTGCTACGCAGCTGCTGATGAGTAGCCCCGATTGGCGATCGCGCTAAGTAGTATGATACTGATGTTAACATTTCCTCTAACTTGCTATCTCGGCTCCAAACCCCCTGTTACTGGACACATACTGTAGTCTTCGGCATGTAATTTGCTAGTCCCTAAAAACTAAACTCAACACGTGTCCCATAGTGAAACCCCTGAGAGTGACATTTCTCCTCCTAGAGTAGAGTTTCTGTGGTCACACGTTGCAACTTCGGGATGCGTACATACGGGTGCGTAGAAGAAGGAAATGGATTGTAGGGGAAATGTCATTTGAGGCCACAAGGCCTCTCACATCAAATATTCACTATTTTGAGTTAACGATTGAATCTGTAGTGACTTGAAATGCTGATGATACGCAAAGCTCTTAAATACGCTGATATTTGATGGCTGATGAAACAGCTCAGAATATATTTATTTGACTTCCCAAAATTAGACCTAGGCCTAATTGATTTTCAAACATAGAGGCAAGGGAGTAGACCTATATAAATGATCAAAAGCTTACAGTCTGTGCATTGCTTTGTTGTTACCATATTCTTGGTCGTCTTTCTGTGAGATGGTAGGTTAAACATCAGCATGGTCATATGTAGGTCGGTATTGGGTTTTAAACTTTACCAAATTCTTTTTCACACAAGGAAAATTATGCAGCAACGGTGACCTAGTGGGGTGTGTCTTCAGTTATCCAAAATAAACTAAATTGAATGGAATCCTAACATTAGAAAATTTAAAAACAGCATTTTAATCAATCATCAATTTCAACTAATTTTGAGCCATTTGGCTACTTGGCTAGTTTGAATCATAGACTGTATAAAGCAATTTTGAATGGGTGGGTGTCATATATTCCCACTAGGCTACAGCATGTTGTATTAAAATGTATTAATTTGGGTTAACCGTTTCAATTGCACCCTGGCCCAAGTTCATGCAAGTGTTGTGATGGCATCTTGTTAACACCAGCAAGCATCTCTCATTATCGTTACAGTAAATGGCTATTGATGTGTTCACTTCAAGTTATTTTATTCACTTTAAGTTTGTTTATTTGGTTGCCCATTGCTTTTCATTTAACCGCTATGCCTTTGATTTGCATTCAGTTAGTCAGAAGGATGATGTTGATGCATAACAGATCAAATTTCTTTCCATTTATTGTTTATTTAACCAAGAATGTACCACTGAGATACAATAACTCTTCTACAAGGGAGTCCTGATCAAGATGAACAGCAAAAATAATACAATAACAGGTACAGGTGTGGACAGGTAACATGACCAAAAAAAACAAAACAAAAAACATACCAAAACACAGCAAACACATACAAACATACAGTCATAAGAGCCTAAAAAGAATCATGGCAAATAATGGCTCTTGTTAAAAGCAATGACATTGGTTTGTCAAAACTAAATTTTAAAATATTTTTAATATGTTAAGATCGAGTAAATATTTCAAATTAAGTATGCCTTGTAGCTCATTCCAAGTGTTCGGGGCATGAAAATAAAACAACTTTTGTATTTAGTGAATTTGAACATTTAGGATTTACATACATCCCATAGCTTTGTGTTTGGAATCATAGCGCAGCCTATAATCTAATAGCTTGAAAAGAATTTGGCCCGATGCTAGCATCACTTATTTGCGGACCCCTGGTCTCTCTCTCTTTCATTTGGAGGGAGACTGGGGGCAATTGTAACAAGGGGCAATTGTAACATTGCAAATTGTACCAATCAGAAACAAGACAGAACCATGAAACTAATCATGCACGCTTTTTTTATTTTATAAATATGTCTTTTTTTGATGACCATTCTGTTCTCTAACATTCGATATTTTTATCAGATATTAGCTTTATTGTTTCTAGCTACGAGGGTAGCTTGTCATGGGGAGTTACAGTTGGGGGCAATTGTAACACTGTGTTACAATTAACCCAGAAACCATTTAAAATAGTGTCCGGTTTAGAAAAAACATTAAAATATATAATTTTTTTCTGATAATTTTTAGAAAAGCGTTTGTGGTCAGTTTTAAAATCTATGCATATTTTATATGTGTTTTGCAGTATAGTCCACTAATTAAATCATTGGCCTTTTCATTCTGAGGACTGGGGTTCAATACCCACCAAGAGCCAATTACTCATCAATATCCTCAATTTCAACAAATGAGAAGTTGTCATAAATTTATATACCGTAATAAGAATCTATCAACATGTTTATCAAAAGATCAATATTATTTTAATTTTTGGTTTGTAACAGTCGCATAGTATTTAAGCTCAATATAGAAAATAATGGACGATAGTATCTTTAATAATGTCAATTCAATTCAATTTTATTATATATATTTTATTATTATATAGCGCCAAATCACAACAACAGTTATCTTACAGCGCTTTTCATAAAGAGCAGGTCTAGACCGTACTCTGAAGTTATTTACAGAAGCCCAACAATTCCCACCAAGAGCAGCACCAGGCGACACAGGCAAGGAAAAACTTCCTTTTAAGAGGCAGAAACCTCGAGTCAGAACCATGGCTCAGGGTTGGCGGCCATCTGCCTCAACCGGTTGGGGGTGAGGGGGAGAGAGAGAGAGAGAGAGCAGAGGGAGGTAGTCTACACAGTATACACATAGAGTTACAGACAGTAAAGGTAATGTTGCTATAGACTGAATGAAAAATGGTACAAATATTTATAGTTGTGTTAATGATAATAATTGTAATGTTAATGATGATAATAACAGTAATAATAGGAATAGGACTAGTAACAGTAGTTGTAAATGTAGCAGAGGATGTCGGGTAGGAACACGGGGGCAGCAGGAGACTCTCAACCACAGATCCAGACTCCATAGCTCCAGAGCCTGAAACACCTGCAGGAAGTGATAGGGGGAGAGAGGAGACGAGAAAGCACACGACTACGGGAAAGGCAAGAAGTCGAGTTAGTAACATGCATTAATGGGATGAGGTTGCATACAGAGGGAGAGAGAGAAGAGGAGAGGGGAGCTCAGTGCATCATGGGAAATCCCCCAGCAGTCTGGGCCTATAGCAGCATAACTAAGGGATGGTTCAGGACTCACCTGAGCCAGCCCTAACTATAAGCTTTATCAAAAAGGAAAGTCTTAAGCCTACTCTAAGATGGTGCCTGACCATTAACAGCTTTGTATGTGAGAAGAAGGATTTTAAATTCTATTCTGGATTTTACAGGAAGCCAATGCAGAGAAGCTAAGACAGGAGAAATATGATCTCTTTTACTGGTTCCTGTCAGAACACGTGCTGCAGCATTCTGGATCAGCTGAAGAGTCTTAATGGACATTTTCGAGGAGCCTGATAATAAGGAATTGCAGTAATCCAGCCTAGAAGTAACAAATGCATGGACTACTTTTTATACATCTATTTTAGACAGGAAGTTCCTGATTTTTGCAATATTACATAGGTGAAAAAAGGCAATCTGATAATTAGGACTTAAACCAGCTTAGAGCGGTTCCTTTAATGCCAATGAAATGTTCCAGTCTCTGTAATAGGATCTGATGGTCAATGGTATCAAATGCAGCACTAAGATCTAATAAAACCAATACAGAGACAAGTCCTTTGTCTGATGCAGTTAGGAGGTCATTAGTCATTTTCACCAGTGCTGTCTCTGTGCTATGATGAGCTCGAAATCCTGACTGAAAATCCTCAAATAAACTATTGCTATGTAGAAAGTCACACAGCTGTTTGGCGACTGCTTTCTCCAGGACCTTAGAGAGAAATGTCAGAAAATAGTTTTCAGTTTAAATATTTATGTATATGAATGACCTATAGCTGACTTTATGTATGCTGTGTTATTAATAGGCCTGTACTTAGTCGTGTAGTCTAGAGGTTAAAGTTTTTGCCTCTCAGTTTGGGGATCCATTTGACAGGGAGGTAGCCTCCAATGATGTGTCAAGGGGCAAGTCAGCGAGTGCTGTCCTATGACATTTGACATGTGACCTTGTACCACTTTATAAAAAAGGAGATGTTTCAAGCTGTAATATCAATGGATCTTAAATTGTTTTAACTATATCTATAGTCTTGGTAGTTTATTCTGATCATTGGTATCTGTATGAAGGAATTATGTGTGTTGTTACACTTGCCGCCATATGCTGTTACAATCACCCCTGCATGCGGGGGCAGATGTAACATTTCACTTCTAGTGTTTGAATCACTATTGTGATATTGGGAACACAGATATGAGTTGCCTCTATAAAAATTGTATGAAATTAGTTCAAGAAGTTTTTGAGTTATGACAAAGAAACCAAAAATTGTTACAATTAGTCACCTAATTCGAACCCCAAATTAGGTGACTATATTTTTCTTCCCTCTTCAACATATTAATTAGGCAATAGAGCATGTGCTCTATTGCATAATATTTACACACACTACAGCACATGTAAAGCATGTGCCACCTGCCATTTGATCCACATCCATCAACCTATGGATGCTTCCATTTCCCCATCATCTCAAGGCAAATAAGTTGTCATTCAGGGGATTCCAATTTTCTTAAAGGCTTTTTTCAGATATGTGTCAAGCAAGCCAGAGACTCTTTTGAATGTCCTTCAGAACTTTTCAAAGTACAATCTGCCAAAGCTACAAATAAATTACAAAAGATCAATCACTTAAGAGGAAGTGATTATGTGAGTAACTGTTGCTGTCCTGACCATGACAGAGCTATTTCAGCACCGGTTCCGGCCGCTATTATCGAAACGTCATTTATTTCCTCCCCTGTCAAAGTAATCAAGCCACGGGCCAGATATTATTGCAGGCAGGCCAGTTTTGGCCCGCGGACCGCCTGTTGTGGACCCATGGTTTGATTCCCGGAAGTGATGTAATCGTTTCATATCTCACACGGAAACGGCAGACTTGACAACAAAACAGAGTGATCAGTGTTTTATTTATATGTACTTTAGATTCTGTCTAACGTTACGGAAAAATACATCCGAAGCTCTGCAATAGTTTGCACACGTTGCACCGCAGCTGACTCGGCTAACGTCAAGTAAGGCTAGATAGCCAACGTCAGCTAACACCGCGAGATATTTTTACCTCGCTTGTGGAGTGAAGGAGGTTAACGTTAGCTTGTTGGCGGTACAGGAGTTGTCGGTTTCTAGTAAATGGCCTGCACTTTAGAAAAAGTGCTGGGCGATGCCCGGACCCTTCTCGAGAGACTGAAAGAGCACGACACGGCCGCCGAGGGACTGATAGAGCAGTCCGGGGTCCTCAGCCAGAGAGTGAATAGCATGAGAGAGGTGGGAAATGCCCTTCCTGACAAGGTAAATTTGTCTCAAGGAGAAGCACCTCCACACGGTTACAAAGAGACTGCGAATAAGTGCATGGCTGTATAAAGCTGAATCTTTTCTGGCATACGCACAGGATTCAGTTGAGCTCTAACTTACCCATCAATTCAGCAAATGTAAACAAGCTGAATTTACCGCCCTACAGTTTTGTGTTTCTTCTTATGATCGCACAGTGTTTCTCCATGAAAACACAGGGAAGCAAGTAAAGCCTTATAACTGAGATTATGATGAAAGTATGTGCTGCTTGTTTAGATCCTTAGGTTTTACTTTGTAGATGTGAAAGTTTACGATTACCACTACATTTTTCGACTGCATTAATGTTGAATGGAGTTTGCCATGAGATTCATTGATAGATTTAATTTTGCGTCTTGCATGACACCCCTGTCTTGACACTATGTGTTTTTGTTATATTTTGCCTATTGATATGCTTACAACTAAGAAGTTGGCTGACAAGTTCAACCCCCCATTAGTGGAAAAATAACTTATAACAGTTAGATGTTCTGAATGTCATGAAGAATTCCTGTGGAGCAGATCAATATTTTTGTAATTTACTTTTGATGCTGAGATTTTAGCAAGGAAACGTATCATAATAACATACGTTGGCATTTTTAAAATAGAAATTAATACGTTCCTCCATATCACGGTTGATTAATAAAACAGAGCAGCAAGTCTTTCTATTCCTTATAATTTATTTCCACTGCCCTTAACTGGTCTCTTCTCACAGCACATAGAAGACACTTCAGAGATTCAGGAGCTAACCAAATACAAGCCTCATGCCCTTCTGACTCAGGAAAACACTCAAATCAAGGAACTGCAGCGGGAGAATAAAGGTTAAAAAAAACACACACTCTCTTCTCTTGATTGAATGGTTGGTGTTTGATGTCTTTGCTAACACTCTTCATAACTGCATCTGCAGAACTATGGTTGTCTCTTGAGGAACACCAGTATGCGTTAGAGTTGATCATGGGTCGGTACCGCAAGCAGATGCTCCAGCTGATGATGGCGAAGAAGGAGCTTGATACCAAACCTGTGCTCAGCCTACATGAGGACCACGCAAAGGTACACTGTTGAAATTTTCAAATTCTGGGTCATTTTTAGGTTAGGGTTGCAAATGGAGTTAAAAATGCACTGATTTTTGTTTCTGAATCTTCTCCAGGAAGTGCAGAGCCAGGTAGAGCGGATATGCGAGATGGGCCAGGTGATGAGAAGGGCAGTGCAAGTGGATGATCAGCACTACTGTTCTGTACGAGAGAGGCTCGCTCAACTAGAGGTGAGCACACTGCTCAAGTAGAGTTGAGAACAACTGTAGATGTTTGCTCAGTTTGCCCACATAAATATAAAATATATAAACTAAATATAATATCTGTACATTCTTGTATGTATACAGTTTTTCATGTACCTCTAGGGATATCTGGTCATGAAGGCAGTTTGGGTTTTATTTGCTCGGGTTTGTGATATTCATCTGGAATGGAATCTCATTTATGGCATTTACAGCGTTGAAAAATGACAATTACAGGTACTGCAGGGTTCCCACACGTCCTGGAATACCTGGAAAACCTGAAAATTGTTGACCAATTTTCCAGTAATGGAAAATAAGAGAAAAAGTAAAATCTTTGAAATTACTTTAGCATTACGTTGCGGTGTCTTGGTCATGTTGCGGCAGCATTGTGATTGTAATTACCTATTTGGTCGCAGACAAAGTGCCACATGTCTGAAATAGCTTTTTGTACATTGACACTGCATTTTGCCTGAGGGCCACAGTGATTTTAGAAAGCTAAGGTTCAACAGAATGCTGGGATTTGTTAGTAGGCAACATTGTAGGTTATTGTTTGTTCAGTAATTGGTGTTCAGGAAGCAGTGGTTAAATTATAGGAAAAGCACTTGCCAAGCATGGAACACAAAGGGCTTTCCAAAAGAAACGAATAATACAAAAAGTACAATGGCAATACTATTAAAAAAACAATATTAAAACAAGGCAAGATCAATTTGTCACATCTACACTTGTAATAGATGATTTCATGGATAAGTTATAGCCATAGACTGCACGTCTTTAAAATCAGACTTTCGCAGAGAGGTAGTGTAGGTAGGGTAGTGTATGGCGTGATCCCTGTCTGTCATCCCAGCTAGATCATCACTTATGGCGCTTTTCTGTTAGCAGTACCAGCTCGACTCGACTCAGTATGGCCGTGCTCCGTTTTTCATTGCAGATAGTATCCAGAGACAGTACCCCTCAATGTAGCTGATCATCATAGCGACGCCACACACAACTGCCGTGATGCAATGATCAATGCAACACACACACCAGCTATCCACACAGCTTTCTCTTTATTTAAAGTACTCTTAGCTGTGTTTTCCTCTGCCGTTGTCGCTGCAGCGGTCTGTGTGACGGCGGGAGCAGAGGGGTCTGTGAGCGGGGCCGCTGGCCGGCTCCTCCCGCGGGTTTCCGCAGGCTTCTCCTGCCGCCACTTGCGGAGCTCCTCAACTCCTCAACTTTCAAGCAAATTTTTTGTTCTGCCGTCACTTTTTGTAAAACTGTCAATATTCAAAATGTACACAGTTGATTTCTCACCTCAAAACTTCTCCGAAGTGGATTTAGTGATGAAATAAAGTAGGAAAATTGTAAAATATAAAACTTTCTGTTGCCGGCCTCTGTCCGGCGCGTGCAATGATGATGCGGTGAATAGTGACGATTCTCTCTGACCAATCAGCAGTCTGCTGTGTTTTCACGTCACATTTTAGTATCGCCTCAGCTCGCTTGGAACCTTGACAGAGGTTATACGAAAAAAAGTACCTGGAAGCAGGTACAGGTACAACTTTTTATAACTGGTACTATGCAGTGGAAAAGGGTCCTGGAAAATGATGTCTAGAAAAGAGTGAGAAACCTGCACTTTTTCTTCAGTAGGGAGAAGTTCCAGTTCCAGAGTGACAGAAACACTGTTTCTGGAAGTAGATGCAACTGTTTTTAATTTCTATTTATTTTTGCAATTTTGTTAGCACCACAAATGTAATTCTGTTCACCTCAACTGGGTGGGGACCTGGAGCCATTAGGATGGATGGATATGGGCTCAGCATTCAACACACTCTCCCCCATGAAACTGATCCGCAAACTCAGCAGTCTGCGTTTAAATACAACACTCTGCAATTGGACTTCCTCACAAACAGACCCTCAGTTCGGAAGGTGGACTCACCTCCACTGTAGTTCTCAACAACAGAGCCCCCCAGGGCTGTGTGCTCAGCCCCCTCCGGTTCACACTGTACACCCACGACTGCGTCCGTCGACATGAAGAGAACTCTGTTGTGAAGTTTGCGGATGACACCACCATCATTGGCCGGATTTCAAATAACTGATGTGACTTCATATTGGGAGGAAATTCATTATCTTGCAGAGTGGTGCTCAGAGAACAACCTCCTGCTAAACGTCAGCAAAACCAAGGAGCTGATTGTTGATTTCAGGAACAAGGAGATAAAGACACACACTGCTGTCTACATCAGTGGAGCTGAGGTGGAGCAGCTGAACTGTTTCAGGTTCCTGGGAATCAGCATCACAGAGAACCTGACATGGTCGTCTCACATCTCTATGCTGGTGAAGAAAGCTCAGAAACGACTGTATTTCTTAAGGAAGCTTAAGAAGGCCAAATTCCTGTGCCAAGTTCTTGTCAGCTTTTACAGAGGAGCAATAGAAAGCATCCTGACTGGAAACATCACAAACTGGCATGGGATGTGCACGGCCCAGGACTGGAGTGCTCTGCAGCGGGTGATTACAACTGCTCAGAAGATCATTGGTACCCATCTGTATGCTGTGTAGCAGAAGGGAGTTACAAAGCGAACTTTCATTATATAACCTGTTCTATTGTGACATCTATCTGCATGGTTAGAAACCACTAGAATTAAGTGAGAAAATATGTGATTATATCTATCTTGGATGAAGTAACCACTTAACTCTCATAATTTGTATGTCTGAATATTTTTTTCCTTACATATATATGGTTATTCTGTCTTTTTCAGATTGAGAACAAGGAGCTGCGAGACCTCCTGGCCATCAGCAAGGGCTCTGTGAAGACAGCGAGAGAGGAAACCAGCCACCCAGCAGCAGCAGCACAAGAACAGTCTCCTTAATCAAACAAGTGATCAGAATAGCTTCGGTGTGAACTGTGGTTGGGGCAGCCAGTCCTTCAGGACATGGAGTTGATGATCTCCTTATCTGTGTTCACATTTTTTTTTTTTTTTACACAAGATGGAATGCAGTCAAATCACATTGTATTTTTTGTTGTGAATGCCACTTAAACACAACAACACTGGCTATCAGGAGCATTACCTGCTGGTATATCTGGATGATTGCTATTGTTGCACATGTACAGCATGTGTATTCACTGAACTGTTGGAGTGATTCCACATAAGGTGATTTTTAAAGTGTCTTGGTTATCACGGACAAGAATTGAGTGGGAGCTAAGACACTGGAGCTAAGTACTGGAGTAAAGGTAGTAAAAGCAAAGGGGATATATTTTTGTTTTTGACCAAAGATACGTTATCCTTCATGGACACAGTGTCTACCTCTTTGGTGTCCCTTTGTTGTTACACAATGTGTAAAATGCTACCCAACTCATATTCTACACTATTTTTAGAGGCTGTGCTTGATAGTCACTGCCAATATGATGACTTTTGGCTGTTTCACATAGTTTGCTTGTATATTATTTTCTGAATTTAATACATTTGTTGGTCTGGAGAATTCATGATTTCCATGTTTAGTTATTTGATTCTGTGTGTTAAACACCAATTTTCTAGTATTCACATCTTTATTTAATGGTAATAATTCTAAAACATACCAGCTTTATGTGTAATGGATATCAACAGTTTGTTGTCAGAAATTGCATATTGTATATTGTCATCTCAGGAAAACATTGTTAATAAGGTGAACATGCTGTAATGACAGTGTATCGATTTGTGTCAAGCGAAATTTCATTCAGAAACTTTGAAATACATTTTCAAATAAAAAATTCTGCGTCTGCGAATGTTTTTTCTGCAGTAATATAGGAGTTTACTGTATACTGTAATGTATTTATGTGTGTACAAATAGTACTATGTGAAGAACTATTTGGGCTATGCTGTTCTGTACCACAGGATGGCGCAGATTAGCTTGTGGGTATAACCAAAGGACAAGTTTGCAAGAATGACGTAATGCTGCGTTAATTGAACAACCACACACTGATTTTCAGTTTAGGCGTTTAACTGCTGCCGCATATACTGTACTGTCTGTTCTGGCAAAATAGAATCAATAAAGTTACACTTTAAAGTCTGGAAGCCTAAACCCCTTTGTCACTTGGCCGTCTCTCTACGTTAAAATCGTAATTCCTACATTTCCGACAGGACCTGAAAGCAGCACCGGGGCTACGTTTGACACTTCTAGCCTGACGCAAGCTAAGGTTCAGCATGTCTGAGAAGGAGCTGGGGAAAAAGTGGGACCGGTGCCTGGCAGACAGTGCCATTAAACTCGGTAAATATCCAAATGTATTACGCGTATAACGACATCATAATGTCCCAGAATAAGGATAAAATGAGAAGCAGGTTTTATTGCAGTCCACAGCTGTCATTGACTGGGCGAGAGGCTAACTAACGCTAGCTAAGTTTAGCCACAAAGGGCTTGTAAAGGACATCTTAACCACTAGTCAGATATCTGTTATTAATTGGGATAGGTAAATATAGGGACATGTCTGCAGGTAAAGAATGCAACCATCAGCACCTTTTCCCTTACGTTTCTAGATTTTGTTGTTGGAAATAACGTTAACCTAACTTAAGTGTCAACGCCATTGACAAACTGTTAAATTCACTCGTCAATCAATACCTTTGCTAGGACATTGACTCAAGATGTTTCCTGAATTGGGCATAGATACGTAACACCAATAAACATTTATTTTGATACCATGTAAACTTTCCATTGTCTTGCTTTACAGCTCCCCAATTTTCTACAACAAACATAGGCTAATAAGTCTAGCAACGCTCGCTAGATAGAAATGCTGACAGGGAGCAGGGTGGAGTTGAGTTAACCGAAATAAGGTATTGCTCGATGAATCACTAGTATGATAGACCAGTGGATCCTTTAATGTCACGTAAGTCTTCAGCCTTCTACTTACTGCTAATAAGCAAAGCACCCTAATACTGTCGATGTTTGAATGAAGTTTGGTGCGATGTGACTGACACTGCATCAGCTGTTGAAATGAAGAATCTGGCCCACTTCGTTTTAAGGAGGCTGTGCACAAACATTACAGGTGTTCTTTGGAAAAAAAAGCTGGGGAGGGATTACACTACATTTATTAACCAGTTTCAGAGAAAAATAAGTGAATAATTTTACCCTTAACACCACGCTACTGTATGAGAGTGCAAGTTTAAATTTTAGCGATTAAAGTTTATATTTGTCATATATTAGAACTTAATGCATTACAAAGCAACAAAGCTTGTGTTGTGGCTACATGACAAATATACAGTACCTAATATAAATGCTCATAAGTCTGAGACAGTATGAGAAAGCATATGCACACAGTGAATTAATAAAGATGAAGCAAAAGCTGTATAATTTAAAGAGTCAATAAAAGGTAAATGTCCATGCAAGTCATACTGTGGTTGTTTCTATTTCCCCTCCCTTTTTCAGGTACTGGGCTGGGGTTAGGCATCGTGTTTTCTGTTCTGTTCTTCAAACGTAAGTAGTTTTAATGGATTGTTGCCGTACTGCATCTTGAACCTTTAATTTAGCTCACAGGTCCTTGACAAGAGGAGGAGAGCTAGCGAGTGATGTTCCGTAACTACTGCACATATAAGTAGTTGTCTGCTACTGCTAGCAGCGAAACACAAAGTCTTGTGAGTGTTTTTTGTCAAATCAGCAGTCTTATCTAACTGAATACATAAATGATGGTATTTTAGAGAGTATGAAGTGCTTTTGTTGTAAGTAGAGCACTAGCAATACCCATCCTCATAAGCGTGTGAATTTTAAGTACAGAAAAGTAAAACAGACAAAGCATCACAAAAGTGTGAGAAGGATTTAACATGCCATCCCTTGTATGTTTTTTAATAACACTGTGAAGTGCCTCCTCGTGTAAGAGATAAAGTACCTGTTTCATTTGTAGGGCACACCTGGCCAATTTCATTCGGCTCAGGAGCGGGACTTGGCATGGCGTACGCCAACTGTCAGAATGACCTGAGGTCACATTATTTGCAGCACAGAAGTGAAAAGGTTTGTCTGTGCAATAAAACACATTTGGACTGTAAAACAACGTACAGAAATTATTCCTTATCTCTAACTAAGAATAACAACCCTGTGTCATTGTTTATGTAAATCATTATGTAACTATGATCTCTGTTTTCTTTAACAGGAGTAGTAGCTGCCAGTCATCGAGGGACTGTCGTTTTTATTTTTTGGAGCTTGTTCTTTTTGTTTTGTTGCCCGTGGGAGAGTCACCATTTGCACTGTTCTGCAGTTAGATCCTTGTCTCCCTGTCGAACGACCCATCCCTATTATGACTCTGTATCATTTGTATATGCCTGATCAGGACAGTCTGTGTTTATTTAATAAAATATTCATAACAACAAAATTGATGCCCTGGTGATAATTCTTTCCGCAGATGCTTTATAATGAATTAAAATGAATGAATAAACGTTAATTAATTATAACTAAGCTAAGCTAGATTATACTTATACACTCCAAGCAGTAATGGTGATACTTGAAGGAGTAATAGGATTCAAGTGTTTAAGCAGGTTTGACGTGGGGTTTCAGTTTATATCTGAATGGATGTGGGAGTGATTTTCTTAACTGTGTTGTGGAGGAAGGTGGCGGTAGCAATGCAAACGCTGCCCCATAAGGTGGTGGGCTTGGTGTGGGTGAGAGGGGGTCAGAAGGTTGACTGCAGCTGATGTGATGTGGCTGATGATGACAGCGTGTGGTGATGGAGGAGATTAGTTAGTTTTGAGGGGGCATGAAATTTGAAAGCTTTGCATATTGTTTCAGCATTCAACAAGGCTATTGAAATGCTGGAGTGCACATGGCTTTACTTGGTGAATGCTTTTGTTTTATGTTATTTAGTTTTCAAGTACTTCGGTCGGGAAGTGAATAATTTGTCATGTCATCGCGTTGTCTGGATTGTGAATAATGCCGGAGCAAGGTGAAGTTACTGTTGTTTTGTGGTAGTTGTTAGAACAGGGAATGGTAAATGAATGAGTCAGAAAAATATTGTTTTAAAACACTTGAGTCACAAAAAAAGCAATTAGGCTTTTTGACATGACAGCAGAAAAAAAAACTAACAGAAAGACAAAGCCTGACATGTACATTTAGTCCAATTATAAAATGCAAAATAATTGATTGCATAAGTATTCATGCCCTTTAATTTAATGCATCTAAATCATCATGACTAGTGCAGCTATTTTGGTTCAGAAGGAGTGGAGGAACGTTTACTGGATATCAATATGAAAACAAAGAGTCATGTATAATTCCATTATTCCATGCGGAGTTCAATACACATTGTTATGTTAGCCAGTAAACTGTTATAGATGAAATTTTAATTTATTAATAAAATAGAAAAATACATTGGGTTATGCTGTAGATTCCAGAACGTGGCTGGTGTTTAAATGCCGGATATCAGCCCAATTAATCTATCAGTATTCAGAAGTCACCTAAGTGATTTGAGGTGAAAATACACCTTTATTTGGAGTGGCCAGGAGTTGTAAGAAACTACACCATCATGTGAAAAAAGCATTAAGCACATTCCAAATAAATCAAGGAGACAAGGTTATTGAATTGGGTAGGATACAAGAACATTTCCAAGGCATGGAGAGCTGAAAAAAAGCTGAATTATATCCTGTGTGATTCAGTCTTTTAAATCATTAAAACATGCAAAAGGTCAGAGAGGGGGGGGGGGTCATGGGAGGGGGTTATTTTTATAGAAAGACCGAACCGTGCTAATGCTGCTCTAAAAAAAAAAAGAAAAAAACATGAAAGATGACTCCTTGAATAAATCTGGCACCGTGTCGATGAATTGTACACATTCCATGAAAACAAAAAGCAGGTAGAATCAACAATCATTTTGCAAATAGACCTTACATGGAAGACAAAGCTGTCACATTAAATCTTTATAATTCCTTACAAAAATGCCTTATGATTGTTTTACCTCAGTAGTTAAAGACACTATGACCAAACACGGAAAAAGACCACCCACGCCAGTTCCTATGATGTAGAATTAGCATTTCTTGGCTGTGATTGTGCATGGTTATGCATTAACAGCTCAATGCTTTGACACGCTCCTTCTCAGTAGCTGTGCGCTGTGACTGGGAGGCACGCTGGAGTGGCCGACACAGGGATTAACAGGAGCGAGGGATATAAAGGTAGCGTTACAAGGACCGTGATACCTGTAGAGCACTTATGAACAGAGCCTTGCTTCCAAATAACAGCCGTACAATTTTGGGTTGGTTTCTGCTCCCCAATGCTGTTTCCCAGAATAAAAGGACTTGTGAATTGCAGCAGAGCTCCAGCTCAGCAAAGGACCTTCGGAAACTGTTCTCCCTGTTCTCTTCATCTTCAGTAGTTCCTCTCACCGGCACATCTCTCGTGTGTCTGCTCGAGCTTATCTCTCTCTGCGTGCCCTCCTCCAGTCACAGTCATTGTGACATGCTGCTTCGAAACCCTCTGTCAGCCATCGGATGGCTCATTCTGGCTCTTAACTGTGGATGAGGCAGGGACATGCTGGCCAGGATGGAGAAATGAGTGAAACAGTGTTGGTGATTTTGATTACTATACGGGTGGGGTGCGGTGGAAGAAAGCCCAAGGCACGTGGATGTATTCCTGCCAAAAGGACGAGAATATATTTACCAATGGAGAACAGTCTGGTTAGCCTGGACATGGAGAGGGTTCAATGGCTTCTCAACACGAGACCTCAGTGGCTTCTTTTTAATCAACAATGTCCCTAAAGTGAGTTTCGGCTGCAAGAGAGAACTGGGTCTGTAACATTTAGTAGTGCCTGAAGAGGAATCTTGAGGAGCTGGTTCATTGATTGTTGCCAACCAGCACCATGGCTGACTCTCACTTGTCAGGTTCTGTAGGAAGCTACAACGGCAGCTTTCCCACCGCCAGTGCGTGGAACATCACTGGCAGCGGCCCATGGTTGTTGGCCTTCATGCTGACTGTCATCATCCTAATGACAGTCTGTGGCAACATGTTGCTTATTGCTTTGGTGTTTGCCCATCGCTCTTTGCGTTGCACCTCGAACTGCTTTCTAGTATCTCTGTTCCTGTCTGACCTTATGGTGGCACTGGTGGTCATGCCCCCAGCCATGCTCAATGTGTTGTGTGGGGCCTGGGTGCTGTGGCCTGCCTTCTGCCCGATTTGGCTTTGCTTTGACGTCATGTGCTGCAGTGCGTCCATCCTCAACCTGTGTGTGATCAGCCTGGACCGTTACCTCTTCATCATCTCGCCGCTGCGCTACAAGCAGAGGATGACCCCACCTCGGGCGTTGCTCCTTGTAGGAGCAGCTTGGGCGTTGGCAGCATTGACCTCCTTCTTGCCTATTGAGATGAAATGGCACAGCTTGGGCCACGGGAGTGGACATTCATCGGTCAGCAGTGGCAACATCAGCTCTTACTCTGACACGCTGTACCCAACATCCTACTTCCAGCTGTCACCATCAGGGGGCCTTTCCTTCCAGTGCCGCCTGCGGGTCACCCTGCCCTTTGCCCTGGTGGCATCTGTACTCACATTCTTTTTGCCCTCCAGCGCCATTTGTTTCACATACTGTCGGATCCTTCTGGCAGCGCGGAGGCAGGCAAAGAGGGTCGCAGCGCTGAGCCACCCACCACACCCACATCCCTCTCTTGGGGAACCTTCCAGGCCTCCTTCACCTGGGATTGCAGCGGGGCAAGCTCAGCAGGACGGAGATGACTGCAGTCACCAGGAGGCGCCTGTGTCACAAAATGTACCGGTAAGGAAGACAGATCAAACAGTAGAATTTATACTGTTGAAATCCAGTTCAATTAAGGCCACTGTGTGCTTCAAACCTCTTAAAAAAACCTTCAGGAATGCTGTTTGATGCTGACAAATTTAATTTTTTTACTTTCCAAGACCTATGTCTAGACACACTTGATTGTCCTAATGTGCTTAATTATAAAAGTATTTTGGACTACTTTGTATCCAACATAGCAGGGACCACCAATAAACCACCACCGATAAGCCAATATACATACACCTTTTGAATGCATTACTTGTAGTGTAGCATTTTCACTGTGTGGCATTAGTACCTAAAGGTTCAGTGTGTAAGATTTAGTGGCATCTAGCGGTGAGGTTGCGAATTGCACCCAACTGTCTAGTTTTCCTCTTCAGTGGATTTAGCTACAAAATAATGTGCAAGAATGTTTTCTGCAGCAGGGCTTTATTTCAAGTTCAACTGAGAGCTTCCACTTTAAAAAAAAACCTGAATGACATTAAAGAGAGCCTGAAATAGCCATCAGTAAACGTGATTCCCCTAAATGTCTTCAGCCTGGATACTGGGGAAACGAAAAAGCGTCCGTAGGTTGAGGGATGCGGGTCAAACGCCCGGACGCACACACACTGTTGGACATGCTTTATTGTAAGCATGTGAAACAGCCACTTCATAATATATTTGTTGAAGAGGGAAAAAATGTGATCGAAACAAACAACCTTCGAGGTGAGAGTGCTGCGCACAACAGGCTGAGAAAAATTGGTCCACTGCAAAACTTATTTGCCGACCCCTGGTGTTTAATATTACTTCTTCTTCGACCGTACATATTGAACTAACTGGAATTCTACAGGAAGAAGAAGAACATAGTGACGAAACACGCTCTGTAGAGCTGTTTTTAGCTGCTGTAGAAATATGGTGTATGTATGTAGAAATGGCTCATTCTAAGGTAATAAAAACATAACAGTTTATTATGTAGGTCTTTATACATCACTGAAAATATAGTCATGGATATTATATTGCATTTCTGTCAATAGATCCTCTGACATATTACACACTGGAGAACAAAGATTCAAACCAATTAAAAGAATGTTGCACAAATATGTGCTTGTATTCTTTACTAGCTGTAAAGAACAGGGAGAGGGACAGGGAGAGACATTCTTTTACTTTTTATGAATTTAAATTGTGATCACTGTCAAGCTGTCAAACTAAATAAGAAGAGAAATAACGCTGCAGCTAATATATTATGTAGAGCTGAATTTTTTTTTTTTGCACTTCAGCTATTTTAACCAAATAAAGCGACAATGAAAAGTTGAGACTCAGTGAAAAGGAAGTGTAAAACCTGCCTAGAAATCTCACAGAGAAAAGTACAGCCAGTGTGTCAGGTGTGCTGTCCCTGTTTGCGAGGATCAAGCCACATAGTCTGTCACCTTTTCCTGCTGTAAAACCACACAAACACAACAGCAGTCAGATCTAAAGTGGCCTAATTCTTAAAATGTTTGAATGTAACCCCATAACATTATGTTTTATTCCAATTAAGTAGCTTTAAAATTGTCACGCTTTCATTAATCATAAATATTCTGTATCAATGTATTGTTTCAGCTCTTCATTGAAGCCAAGCAACATTGGCACTAACTGGAATATTCAAGTTCACCATTTCTATCAAATGGAAATATTCTAAACTTAAGCCTGACATTTTTGGTTTCTTTAGGAATTAAATTAAATTATTTTACAATCTCCACTAAAATTTTAAATCTAATTCTGTGCGTTTCAACAATGTCAGCTTGAGTTTGTGATGACTGGCCCACTGGTTAATGAAGTTTAAGGTAACATAATTCTTTGCCATAAAAATTCTTGAGGCATGAATAAAAAAAAAAGTAATCTGATAAACAATAAGCTCTGTAGGTGCTGGTAAGTGGATTTTTGTTTGTCTCAACAGAAATACACTAGATGTATGTAAACTCCCTTTTTCAGGTCTCTGCTAAACTATACTACTACTAGCCCCACCTTTATATTTAGAGTAGGTACAAATGAGAGTGGTATCGATCTTCCAATCAAGCGAAAAAGTATATATTCCAACATAAGGAACAATTGCTTTAATTTAATTCATAAACTAGATTTTTTTAAAAAGCTGGATATCTTCAATCAAACCAGTAATTAAATGCACAAAAACAGCTTTTTCAAAATAACAATTTCAAGGGTTATTAGGATAAAACATAGGATGTTTTATATTTATATTCTATTGTATATTTCTATTGTTTTCTACTGTCCACAGCTGTCAGTGAACAGTGAGCGTCGTCTGGCTCACAGGCAGGGTCGGAGGGCAGTGAAGGCCAGTCTGACATTAGGAGTCCTCCTGGGACTCTTCTTCAGCGCTTGGCTACCCTTCTTTATCACCAACATGGCTCAGGTCAGTAGAGGGACCAGACACTGACTCGACCACAGATATGAAAACTAATGAGAATAAACAAGATACAGATCACACGACATAGGCTTTTAGCGTCCATCTGACACGTCAAACAAATCTTGGATGTGAGATACACGATCAGATGAGCTGGAAGGGACGAGCGGCTTCAATCTATCCAGGTTGCCTTCACTAATATGCACATGCGAGTGTTGTTTCTTCACTATGAAGATTTGCAACAGTTTCCCTCACCATTTAAACAGTCTGTGGTTGTTTTTGGAATAGATCTCATACATCTCAGTGACTCAGAGGTTGTTTTTTTGTCAGTTTTCTCACAAATTTAAATGTGTGGGGGGCCTTTAAACAGTGTGAAATATAGAAGAAAAGAAAAAAAAAACACTTGGATACTGGTCTATTTTTGTATTGACCGGCCTTGGCGTCACAGCCTTGCCAAGCTATCCGACGAGGAAATGGATTGGCATTTCAGCTTTGTGTCGCTGACTCATTCCAAAACCCAGAAAACAACACACCAGAGTACCATTTATAATTGGAATTCTTCCTCTTTAAGTTGTTGATTTTGATTTGATTAGACTGAGCACACACAGTCATTACTCAGCAAACAAACAATGGTAGCCATGAAAGACCTCAGAGAGGGTAAATAAATGTCAAAAAACAGCTTAATCTAAATGGGTAATGACACTTGTCCTGTTTTTCAAGCTTTCAATGATCCAGTCATTTTGATTTCCCATCTGTGCCCTCTCGCTTCTCCCCTGCATAACATAGAGCACAGAGACTTGACTGTGTCTGCGCTCTCCTTCCTTTTCACACTCAATGTGGTGTGTGAAACGCCCCCCTCCTTTCTGTCCTATTCCCACCGCCTCCCTGTCTCATCTTGATAGTATTGGAAGCTCTCCTCTAACAGCTGTCTCCTCCTTCACTGTCCTCCTCTGAATCTAGTGGTTATGTTCAAGATCAGTGTTTTCAAGAGTCAGATACAAATCTATTTGCAAATTCTATTCAGGGCAAATTAGATGTTCCATTAAAAAAAAGAATGATGGACAGCTTATGTAATTAGTGAGAAAAGAAATCCGTCTCTATTTGATTAATACACGACTCAGCTACTTAAAATCTACTGAAGTCATAGATGTCTTGAATGCCCAATGGCAGAGAATGTTAGTAAATAAAAAATAAGCAAAAAGAAATAAATACAAACATTGCAGAGAAGTATACATAAATGAAATATTGCACAACATATAGAGGTTAATAGTTCATATATATTTATTTCAGAGCTGTACAGTAAATTACCTTCTGTTTTTTAACGATCACTACTCTCTCCCGCTACTTGACGTGCGCCCAAAAGGGACACAGACACTAAATAGAATGTGTAAATGTGTGCAATAAATTGTAAATAAATAAATGTGCACAATTAGCTAAAAGTAAATAAATATAAATATTGCCAAAAGTATAAATAAATTGATGGGCTTTTTAAAAAATGCAGGTTTTGGTCTGTTTCTTTCTGTTTATTTATTTTCAGTTTGCCAATCAGCGGAACAGTGTAAAACCAGCAGCAGGAATGCTTTGACCACCTGCTTGTGCACATGTATGTGCACCCTCATGCAACGATACAAACAAAACAGGGACCCTCTTGTAAATACACTGCTCCATAGCAGTACTGTGGGTAAAAACTCTTTACTGTGCCTTTAAGATGATATATTTCTGTATTTATTGAACGTATTGATGTTTTTCCTCATTTATTTTCTGATTCATTTCTGTAATTAATTATTTTCCCATTTTACTATAAATCCCTTAATGCCTGCAATACTTTTCACCGTCTTCATTCAGGCAGTCTGTGAGTGCATCCCCCTTGCGCTCTTTGACGCCATCACCTGGCTGGGCTACTGCAACAGCACAATGAACCCCATCATCTACCCACTGTTCATGAGAGACTTCAAGCGAGCTCTGGGGAAGCTCTTGCCTTGCTGTTCCTCGCGGTCAACCAGAAGACCCTCACCAGTGCTCTCCCTCTCTCTCCGCAACTCAGGAGAGCCTAACATCGCCAGCAACCCCCCCTCCTTGGCCTCTGACCCCGCCCACCCCCCTGCCACTGCCACTGATGCTGTCAACCTGCTGGATGCCGAGCATGCTGGCATCGAGTTGCCTCTGCTTCTGCCCAATCAGGTGGACACCCTGGACTGAATAGCAGTTATTGGAAATAAAGTCAGCTAATATGTTATGCTGGGTATATGGTGGAAAAGTGATTCAAGGCAAGAAGTGAGACTCATTACTATTTCCATGAGTTTTGGCCTAACAGAAAATAAAAAATTAAAAAATCCAGTTTAAAATGAATTCTTTATAGTCACAGTAAGTAATTCAGTAAGCTCCATCCTTGTTCTATCTGTGTTTTTCTTTCCAGTTATGAAATATCAGAATCAGAATCAGAATGAGGTTTATTGGCAGGTACACATACAAGGACAAGTACAAAATAATGCAATAATACTGATGGAAAAAGCAATTTGCAATTAGTGCAATGTACACTGTTCAAAGATGAGCGTTGTTGTAACGTGTGGGGTCAGGTTAGTGTGTGTGTGTCTTGTGCCGCGAGGTTTTGGTCCTGACAGACCACAGCCTCCTGCCGGAGGAACCCGTTTGTTTCTGGTGTGGATAAGGTTCGGCCACAATCTGTCCTGCACACCTCAGAGTCCTGGAAGCGTACATGTCTTGTGGCCTGCATGTCTTTGGCAGGCTGAACTTTTTCAGCTGCCACAGGAAGTACATCCTCTGCTAGCTTTTTTTGGTGCTCCCACTTGAGGTCCAGGGAGATGATGGTGCCCAGGAAGCGGAATGACCCCACGGTGTTGACTGTGGAGGTGCCCAGTATGATGGGGGTGGGTTGGGCGGGGTGATCATCACCACTGTCCAGGTGCTGGAGGATGAAGTGAAGGGCCATGTTTACTGCATCGTTTACAGATCTGTTGGCTCTCTAGGCGAACTGCAGGGGGTCCAGGAGTGGGTCTGCTGTGGACTTAAGGTGGGGCAACATTAGGCGCTCAAAAGACTTCTTAACCACAGAGGTCACGGGGATGGGTAAGTCATGGAGTGGGGTGATTTAGGTTTACAGCTGATGATCTGTCTGACGCCCCTCCAGACAGAAGCAGAGTCGTATCTTCAGAACTGCTGTTAGTGCTGTTGTACTTGAGACTGGACTCGACAGCATTTGTACTCGGTCTTGTCTCAGACTCGGACATTGAGGACTTGGGATTTTATTTCAATACCAGTCAAGACCAAACCTTTGGGAATATCAATAAATTGCTTTTGCGTCGACTGATTTATTTGTTAACATCCTAACTTTGACTGGATGGAAATGCAACCAATAACACTAATTAAAATGTGTTGTTACCATTAACAAGTGTCAACCCTCCAGGCGATTGCGATGCTTAAGTTGATTTGAGCTCTTAGTGTTTGTATGTGGGTGTTCTAATGGGAATGTGGATCTTCCAGATCAATTTGAGAAGTACCTATGATCTCGTTCCACATTTTCAATTTGTTTAACAAGGGAGAAAAAAAACATCTGTTGGGATTGATCATACAACCTTCCCAACAGAAGTCCTGCACACATCCCGACAGAGCTAAACATGCACGCAAGGACCCCAGGATTTGAAATAATTTGAATATGCTCTGGCCCGCCATGTGACGGCTTGAAAAAAATCTGGCCCGCTGCCAGACGTATTGGCCAACCCCCGTAATAGAGAATAGAGCGGCCTTGAAGAAGACACATGCACAGAATTGCTCTCTGGCCATATGGAAATCAAATTCCTGCGATAATATCCATAGCAACCAAGCCAACTGATGAAAATGAAGCACAAGAAAATAAATGATGGCACTATTTACAGATAGTAAAACATCTATTTTATTTACAAAGTTCTAAATTGTTATTAATAAATTAGTCTGAAAATCCCATTCAGGGGTTAAACAAAGCAGTTAATTCAGGGGGGTTTCACTTCAGGCTGCCGTATGTGTGCATTTAGCTGTCTCTGGCATGTCACTGTGTTGAGAATGGAATGAATATTTTCTCCAACAAAACTCTAATGCTGAAAAAAAAAAAAGATGATGAGATTTTACAGGGAAGCAGCTGGTCCTGTCACATGCTCTTTACAAGTTTGGCTGCCTTTGTTTGTGTGTGTGCTCTGTAGTCCACGCTGTATCATCCCAGCTCCACGATATGTGTTCGCTCTCAGGGTCAGCCTCCTCTATCCCGTCACACGCAGCAAAAGCAGACGCCGTGTCGTCGCCAGTGGCGTTCTCCTCAGAAGTAAGCGGTAAACTGTTCCGGACTGCTACTTGACCGTCTGATTCTGTATCATTTAATGAATCCAGCAGGTCTGAAATATCAGGGATATCCCAACCGTCACCCATCTCGTCTGTCTCTGTCACCTCTTTCATGTCTCTGCTTTCTTCTTTATAAGTCTCAGCCTCCTCAGCTTGGCTTTGTGTCACAGTCACTTGTTGCTGATCGGGGGGTTGGTCAGGGATGTCCACTGTTCCGTTTGTGGCTGTTTTTACAGGCTGAGGAAGAGCAAAGAAGGCTCCTGGGACTTCTTTGGTGGGAAATCCTACTGCCACCAAGATGGTGTCCATCTGACGCATGTAGTCCAAATGACCTTTCACCTGGGAAGCAGACATGGTTTGACTAAAAGAGGATACATATTCCTTTGTAAAATACAGTACATAATTTCCCTTTTTTACAGAAAACGCTATTACTTTGTGCAAATCTGTTTGTTTCATATTTTTGTATAGAAAAGTTTTCTATTCCTCACATGGCTCCATATATAGTGTATAGAGCTTCAATCATGTCAAGTATCTTTTTACTTTCTTTTTTAAATATTTAGTTGAATGAAACGTGATGCTTTACAACTTACAAAGACAACTATCTGTTATGTTTCTTGTGGAATCCTGTGGATTTACAGGGTGGCAGAAAGGCACTGCTGTGAACTGAACCCGACCAGCAGGGGCCTTACTTTTTTCTTATCTTTTAATTTTTATTTAAACAATACAAACTGTCTCTTAAAATGCTAATTAAAATATGCATTGAATAAAGTTGCATCACAAGATTGCATATGATAACATTTTATTTAGTTATTAGAAATAGTTTTTGTGTTAGTTACTAAAATGACGTTTTTGCCATAAAAACAAGGTGATATGTCAAATTGTGTTTACAGCTTGTTCCACTGCCCCAAGGTGACCCCAAAAAACATCAATTAATACTTATTAAGGGACACAGTCAATGATAGGAATGGGTCTCAATTTTCTAATTAAATTCTAACAAATAGAATAGTTTTATGCAACTGTGGTCTTTTACTGGTGCCTGCTAGTGAAAGCGTCACTACCAGGCGTTGGTAAAATGTGCAAACTGAGTTGTGTCTCTCCTCTCATCAATTAGTCAACGAACAAATGTGATATTTTTATTTCTTAAAAAGTGTCAATTTGAAGCAAATGCCATATGTGTCTTTTCTTAAATGTTGCCTAAAAGGCAAACCTTGAAATATTGAATAATCTACTTGAAAAACTATTCATTAAGGAAACTTTAGTGGGACAAATTTAAACGTAAGCTCTGACTCACCACAGAGGAAAGATCCACATTGATTATCCGCCGATCCTGGACATTGATTGGCTGTAGCCCAGCAACAGACATTTGTGCGGCTGAACTTCGGTACAAGAACCCCAGGAGCCAGTCCCCTCTGATAGGTGGACAGTTAGATAAAGAATTTATTCATGCTGTCATGACAGTAGTTTCTGAATCCACTGCATCCAAAACACTGGACCCAAAATATAAAACGACTATTTACAGGCATGCTTTAAAGCAATCAGAAACGTTTCCTATAAACATGTAAACATTATACTCCATGCATACAGAAAGACGGTGCTCTATTGGATTACCTGCAGTAGCCATTCACTATTTTTCCAGCCACTACTCTGGTCATCCGCTCCCAGGCCTTTTCAGAACCATCCACAGGGGCCCCCAAGAGGACTACATCCTCCACTACCCCTTCACTACCTAAAGAATCACAGCAATACAGTACTCAACTCATTTGTCAAAACATTGCTTAAAAAAAAAGAAGCTAAATTAGGTTAGTCATGGATTAACAACGGAAGATCCGTTAGGCCTGTTAATTGTTCCTTGTTGTTGTGTGTGTGTTTGGTGTTTATATTTGTAACTGTGCACTGCTAACATGCTGCCATTTTGGCCAGGTCTCTCTTGAAAAAGAGGTTTTAAATCTCAATGAGATCATCTGGTTAAATAAAGGTTAAATAAAAATAAATAAATAAATAAACGGCACAGATTTACAATATGGCGACAGACATAGTGCGTTTTTGAGTTGGAATGAACATAGACCTTTTCTACGTGGATCGTGCACTGATATCACTATGCAAATGCTGCTTTCTTGAAGAAATAACTTTGTAAAAATATTTCACTTAAACTGGGCATTTTTAAGATGGGCATTTTTTAAATGTAGAGATAAAAGTTCTAACTGATCATAAAATGTAACGTGAAAACACGACAGACTGCTGATAAGTCAGAGAGTATTCACTATTCACTGCATCATCATTGCACCGGACAGAGGCCAGCAACAGGTTTATTTTACAGTTTTTGTATGGAATTTCATATCTAAATCCACTTCTGAGAAGCTTTGAGGTGAGAAATCAGCTGTGTAGATTTCGAATATTGACAGTTTTAAGAGAAGTGACGGCGGAACAAAAATGTATGATGAATATTTTCTGAGCAAGTGGCGGCGGGGGAAGCCTGCGGTGACCCGCGGGAGGAGCATGCTGCTCATACTGCAGCAATGTGCAGTATGAGAAAAACATGGTGTTTTTTGAAAATTAAACCATGTAAACCTGTTCTGGTACAAACCCTAATTAAGATTTTGAACCTGAAAATGAGCAGAATACCACCCCTTTAACGAGTATGATGAGCTCATTGTCACAGTGAGCAAAAGATGGACACGTTGTTAATTTGCTTTCCAGCATTTTGTCTCATTAGTAATGAGTAACAACAGCACTGTATGCTGAGCTGCAGAATGAATGGGAGGAGATGATGCTTCCCTTTCAATCTGCTACATTACTGCACAGACAAACTACAGCTGGCAAACAGCAAACAAATAAGTGATTAGCACAAATGACAAGGTGGTTGTCAGGGACAGGGTTAATATTACTTATACTGAAAAGGGAAAATGATGGGGTCATTAACTCTATCAACTTTCCAGTGCAGATTTCACAAACTAGTTGCTAGCTGTGATGCACTCTGCTATATGTGCTGCAGACAGTGCTGACTGAGAGTATTGTAAAAATGGAGTCGGAGCACGCTCTGCTGGATAAACTATGTGATGACACAATTTCCACATCACCCCAAGCATTTTCTGCATTATATGTTCTGTAATAAAAGTTTGGTGCATTTTGGAAAACATGCCGATTCCACATATCTGTGAGATATCAGGTGATAAAAATGGTCAACCTACAAGATATAACCACATATAAATGCTTATTTAGAGAGGTCTTCATAATAATTGTACTCTACTTATTAGGTGACTTTGTAAAAAAGCCAAGGATAAGTGTAGCTTTTTAAAAGTCTTGACTTCAACCCAGGAATGTCTCACATAGAATGTTTTAAAAATCATATTGAGTTGACCATTTTTATAGACAGTGCAAGGAAATGGGGATGTGAATCCAATTCCAATGCAAAATGAAAACATGGTTCATCCACAGAAAGGTGTTCATGTCACCTTTGTCACTGGCAAGCTCCTGTAGACAGTAGTAGATAACTCTGGCCCCAAGGCTGAAGCCTATGAGACTGACAGGCCGCTTCCCCTTCAAATACAAAAAGAAAAAGAAGAGATGAATAGATCTTAAGTTGCTTTCTTAATACATAGAGTTTAATGATCATAGGCAAAAGATTGTCTCTGAGGATAAGGTAATATTTAAGGATAATAAAAAATATAGTTTTCCAGTTAAGGTTTTGTTGTTATGTCCTAGAGTACAATCAAAGGAACAAAGAACAGAAACATGTGTACATAACATATACAAGTAACCCTAACCCTTCTAGAGCAACAGCTGACACAATATTCTAGTACACTACAGTGGATCTTAACAGAGGTGAGAGGTAGTACGATACCTGCTGTCTGCTTCTCAAAACCTGTGCCAGGTGTTTCCCCACCTCAGCTGAGCGGTTCAGACAAACACACCAGGGATTGTCAATCACGCTGGCTGCCGCCAGCAGATACGCAGGCCAAGTCAGAGCCGCCACGATCCCTAGACAGTGTGATGGTGTAAAAGGCATCAATGCAGTACCAAGTATGGGTCAAACTAAGAAAAGTAGCTAGATAACGTAGTCAGAATTGTTTAATAGAAATACACCTGCAATAAATGCAACAATAGCATTGACTAAACTTCTCACGTCACACATCCCAAGGTTGAAGTTTAGAACAGAAAATATTTTGTTACAAGCACAAACAGTCCAAATACAGATCCACTGAATATGCTTCCTGCATCCTCCTACCTGAGAGCACTGTGTACTTGAGTGCTTCCTGGGCCACCATGCTGACTAGTCCATCCAACAGAGAGGTCATTGCTGAGCCCAGATCCCTGAGGAAACGTGACTCCCACACCAGGCAGTACTGTTCCCCACACTCGCCCAGGCTGCACCACGGGGCCTGGAACGAACCTGGAAGACAGTAGTTCTGTTTTTACGTAAGGTGGACACACAACTGATATAGTTTAGAACATTATGTGTAAAACTTTGCTCAGTATTACCACATCATTTTTGGTAATCCAATGTTTTTCTTTATTTGTGGGATTGCTGTTGCCCAACTGCAAAATGTTCAGCTCACTGAAGATATTATCAAAATTACATTTGGTGTTTATATCATCCATACTTTCCGGGAATGTAATGTATATCTGGAATTTCCCCGCAAAGAATTTCAAATTAAAAGCCACCTGGGCTAGCTGCTTGGCACTGGAGAAGGATGGATTTTCAAAATAAAAGCCGAAATGTTAGCAGCTACAGAAAAGCACTGATCTCAAATACACACACGCACACACAACAAACAGTGCTGCTTAGTCAACTTTGGGTTTAACCATATTTCAACCAAGACACTTAAATGACACGTCAGCTCCTTCTCTAGTCTTCACTATTTGATTTTTTCACACACGTTGCACATGTCCAGTATAGTTGTATGGTTATGTTCAGTTGTTTTCATGCCATGATATTTAACACTTCTGAATGGAAACTATTACGCCAAAAAAGACAGTCCTATCTGGTTATTATCCATGAAAATGTTCTCTATTTATTTTACAGAAAATGTATTATATCATGATATTTATATATATATATAGATAGCAATATAAAATCATATATACCATGACAGAGGATTGACCATATCGCCCACATGTAATCAGTAGAAATTGTAAGTGGCTGTAGTGACACAGTAGAAGCCATACTTACTGTATTTACCACTGCAGAGCCAACCTGTCACTGCGATGGTCAGGTGAAGCTGCTTCCCAGATCTCAGTGGCAGGAATTCAAATTCCTCTATTGCCCCAACACACTTATTCATCTTGTAGCCTGGAGAGACAATGTATGAAAATGAAATACCGGTGGAGGCAGATGGCCGCTCACCCTGAGCCATGGTTCTGCTCGAGGTTTCTGCCTCTTAAAGTTTTTCCTTGCCTCTGTCGCCTAGTGCGGAATTGTTGGGTTTCTGTAAATAACATCACAGAGTACGGTCTAGACCTGCTCTTTTATGAAAAGCACTATGAGATAACTGTTGTTGTGATTTGGCGCTAGATAAAAAAACTGAATTGAATTTAAATAAATACCAAAAATCAAGTAGAAGAGAAACGTTATAGCCACAAAAAAACATGTGTATTTATCCGTTTCAGTCAAAATTCAACATATGATAGCTTCTTTGTGCACACAACCATGTGTGATCAAATGCTTTTACCAGTCAGTCCAGCTCCTGCTGCTCCAAACAGGGAGGCCATAATTGCAATGCCGGTGGCTGAGCCCAGAGCAGCAGCCCCTCCAGCCCCGAGCACAGCACTGGCCCCTGCTGCCACCAAGGGGGCTGCAAGCCCACCTGTCACACCTGGCAAAGGCACAGAGAGCTGTCAGTACAGAAAACTGCTTATAGCTAGAGATGCAACAGAAAAGTTACCACAAAGTGTGTGGTCACTTGATGCAAGATTCAATCGTCATGCATTATTTTGACAGTCTTTACACTTGATAGTGATTTGATTATCAGCTGATTAGCTTATCAATTGAAGTCTATGCGTCCGCATAAGACACTAGACGTTCCAAATGTCCATAATCACCAATCATAGTTCCTCCACCCACGGTGGCTAGTCCAATCAGGAGGTAGCGTCGTAATTTTCTCCCTCTTTCTCTCTTCAGCCGCCGGGAGGACTCCTCTCTAATGGAAGACAATGAAATTTTCATTGGCTCTAAAAATTACAATGTCAAATGACTTCCTGGTGCATTCAGATGACATCTTGAAAACAATAGGTTGACTGTTCATGCTGTCTACTGTCTCAACTATCTCTATGCCATTATTATGGATGTGTGATTGCCACGCACAATGTCTGTGTTGTTTCAACACATAAGATTTGGCAAAAAAGAAAAGACTTTACATTTAGAATTTCTTTTGACACCTCGTTCAAACTAAATAAAATGTCCTATTATTAGTAGTGTCAAAGACAGATTCATCAATCATCCATCCATTCTATTATCCAACCATAACTTACTCGCTCTCTGCTCCTCCTTCCCTCAGCCTCTCTCCCAGTGTTTCCTCAAACTCCTCCAACTGCTGTGGAAGGACTCGTAGCAAACAGCTGACATGACGGATGAGGACCCTTGCTCTGGCATCATACTGGCCTGAGTACAGGACAGATCATGAAGGTCATAAAGTAACAGCTTTGTATGAATTTACACCGACATAAAGCAGTCATTATTCATCAAAGGACTCTTACCATCTTTGACAGAAAAAGACACCAGATCCTGTAATACAGTGTTAAAGCTGGTTATAGGTGTGTTTGTAGAAATACTGATCCAAAATTAATATCATACAATTTTATTGCTGTTATTAAAAACAAACCAAAAATCTTACAGTACAACAGCCCATTTGCTCATTGCCACATTTATATTTACTGTTGCAACAATCCAGTTTCCCACAGGGTGCATTACAGTTTAATATCATTGCATCAGACCTGTATGATGGGCGTAGCCCCAGCAGCCAGCAGTGGTTCAGCCTGTAGGGTGGAAAGGAAGGTGTCTGAGCCCTCAAAGCCAAGACCTGACAGGAAAGCCCCCATAACCGGCATCACCGACTCATCCAGATCCAGCCAGCAGACCAAGCCCTGTAGATACTGCTCCCTGAACACACTGAGAAACATGCAAGTGCTCTTCAAGTAAGAGTTCAGTGCGGTTCAATAAAGCATTATTATTCACAGTTTAGTTAAAACGTTATTAATCCAAATTGTTATTCACAAGTGTAAGGAGAAAAAGCTTTCAGAAATGTTTCATTTGTGCTGAAAATAATTAAATAAATAAAAATAAAGTCCTCAAGATTTCTTGGTGGTTCTAACTGGCTACTGCAGCTCACTTTTTTCAAAATCTAAAATCAAACTTTTGACAATTTCTGAATGTCTGAGACTTCTTAAAGACTGGGTAGGAATGCCTCTCTTACCCACTTAAATTTGACCTTGGTGGAAGACCACATGCGCAATTGCATGTTCAAGTTCAAACGTGTTTTGTATCAATATGGAGAACCTGGGTCGTTTATCTGGAATCCATATGTAAAATAATATATAATCCTATCAAAAGGTGTATTAAAAAGCCTATATCCCCTCTATACTGTGTGTTTGTTGAAATAATCTAGGTGTGATTGTTAATTATACCGAGCAAATATTCATATGTTGTCATTCATCAGCCATTTGTCCCTTTTATAATATGTTATGTAGAAACAGAGGAGTGAATGGTAGTTTTTTATCTTTCCAGAAAAAAAACTGAAGCCAGTTCTCTAAAACAATGACTACATTGATAAGGAGGGACACACAAAGAAAGTAATGATAACATTATCCTTCTTGGCTCTCTTACCTATTTTCAGGTCTACTAAACAACTGGCCCAGAGAGACACCACACAGCGCAGCATAAGCAAACCGGCCCTGTTCAGTCAGCTGCCTGCCGATCATTTCCTCTGGGTTTTGGTCACGTGGGGCATCTTGTGCTGTTCCTGCCCCTCCAGGGTCTAAGGTGATAAATCGACAAAGCTTAATTATTAACTTCAAGTTAGCAGTTTGATTCCAATACAACAGTGAATAAAACAAATACAAGTCACACATGATTACAACATTAATATCACATTAATCGTAATAAGATATAGTACGTTACCGTTAACGTTAATAGGCTACAGACAATGTGTAAGAACGTTGTAATTTGATGTCAAATGCTGTTTAGTGACCCCAATGACAGATTTGAGGTCTTATGTCATCTTCCAAAAGATAGATTTTAACTATGTGACCTATGTGAAATGGCCGTTTTTTGATTGTAACGTTAGACCACAGTTTAGTTTGTTCTGGTCTTGCAACAAGCTACCGTTAACTTACATGGAGTTTAACTTTGTGCTTCGCACCATGTCTTTTTATTAACTGACCTGAATTCAACTTAGAGACTCCTATAATGTCTTTGCCCCCCGTTACTGTTTTAGGTATAACTTCAAATAAAGCCAGAGTAACTTAAACCAGTGAATTTGAACAACACGTTCGTTAGCTGCTTAAAAACAGCTGGCTGATAACGTTAGTGGAAGTTAAAGTTAACTAGCCAACGGTCCAGTGGTGACTTTTCATAACCTCGTCAATTTAATTACTTACTTTGCTACCGTACTGGGGAAAATAATAAACTAATTTTAAGCGGTACCTGGAGCAAATTTGTTGTCTGGACGGCTCTGTTTTTGGTTCATGGCCATGGACGTAACTCTGTAGACTGAACTTTTGTTGCCTTCAAGTGTTCCTCCTGAGCTCTGACATGTAATAATTACACATTAATGCGACATTGAGACGTTCAAAACCCATGGCTAAGATCTGGTTCAGACGCCCGTAATGATAAATATCTTTTAAAAACAAAAACATTTCTTAGGGAGATTTTAAGTTTATAGATATAGCCTAAACCCGCGCAATGCTAAGTTAGCTACTGTGTGCTAGACTGGTGAAATGTACATTAGAAACATGTTTGGTGATATGATCTACTATGATGATATGGACAATAGTATAACTTCTATAATGCAGCTTCCTATGTTACGATAAAACACTTTTCAAAATCATTTACGTGGTCATTAGGAATTTAGTTTTTATGTGTTCGACTGTATTTGAAGGCATCATTTGTTTGCAACTGTTGAGTGACGTAACTTCCACGTACGCCTAAAACAGAGCGGTGGCATACCGGGGTGAAGTTAGTTTAATATTCAACATTCGTCGTTTTTCGCGTCTATTACATTCAATAGCTCCGTGTCAAAATCTCCATTTCTCTCAGTTTTGGGATATATTGGAGAGCTAATTCAGGCAGAAGTTTCACAGCTGTGATCACCTCAAAATCGCTAACTTCACCCCGGTAGGGGCATATTCACGAGCGAAACGTTTTGGAAAGTTTTGTCATATTAGGTTGGTGAATTACACATCTATAATCCAGTAATGAGCTGTTATGTGCCACGGCAGGCTAAAGCAAAGACCCCAGCTGTTTGCTTTAATGATTAGCACTACTTCACACAGTGAAGAGGAAATAACCAGTGAAATAGTCTAGAAGATCCAAAATCAGAGCTAGTACCGCTACCGGTACAGGTGTGAGTGCACCATTTATTTTGCTGAAATTCTGGCAATTAATATCCTTGTTCAGTTCAATCAGCTGAATGCGTATTCTTTTCATAATGTAGATTTTTCTGAAATGTGGCAAAAGTCCCTTTCAAATTAAGTAGTGTAGAAATAATATTTCATTTAAATTTGTTAATTTCTTGTTAATATGACGAAAAAGTGCTTCCTCTTAGATGCTGGGTGACAGTACATGAGAGTGAGCACTGTTGCTTGCCAACCACTCGAGGAAACAACTTCGCTCAAGGACATGGTCACGAAGCACACTGAAATCATTTGATTAGATGATGCCAATAGCTAAGAATGCAACAGAACATGCTATTAATCAGAGGTGTGTGGTTAATAGGCATACATGGATTTTAAAAGTGACAAGGGTCACAAGCATGAAGGGAGAATAGCAAGAGACACAATTGACCGAGGGTAATGCATTTGGAATGTCAGAGATCTAATGGGATTCAGTGGTGATTATGTTTATGTGCAAGGGGAGATATGAGCCATGAGTCATACAGTACTATACCCCACTTTGTAAGTTAGTAAAATATGGTATAGTATAGTTAATACTGTAAAGTATAATTAAGTATAGAACAGTATGTGCAGTAGGCCTATTGTTGGCTATGTCTACTAGTTGCCTATAGTATAAAGCTACAACAATAATAATAATAATAATAATAATAATAATAATAATAATAATAATAATAATAATAATAATAAACGTTATTTTTAGAGCACATATCAAAACAAAGTACAAAGTGCTTCGCTGAGAGAAAAATTAAATAAAGATGAATGACAAAATACATGAATAGCAAAAATTAGAAACAGGAAATCTAAAGTCAATAAAATTAAAAGGCAGCTCAAATTAAGACAAGAACAGAGGCTGTTGTAATAATCAAGGCATGAAGAGAAGAGAGAAGAAGAAAAGAAAAGCATGTAGAACAGTTAACGCATCTCGAATATTAAAAAAAAACTTTTATTGGACATATTTCTGGCATGAAACATGATTGAACAGGCTTTGAGATATATGGCTGAAAACACATTCCTGTCAAACAGGACACCAAGGTTTCTTTCATGAGGCTTCACATGTTGTGACAGGTAACCAGTAGATGGCAGTATTTGTTTTGTGATAAGTTGTGGCACTTTTTTTTCCATCCCAGTCAGGCAGACCTGTAGGGAACTCATCAGTGGGCTTAGCACAGTACTGTATGTAGTGTGTAGTACAGTGAAGTACAGTACAGTATAGTACGATATGTGTGGTACAGCATAGTATATTTTAGAAAATAATGCATTTATCATTAGTGATGATATCTGACAGCATGAGAATATGATTATCCAAGAACGTGGGTTAAGTGCATCTTAACATAGTCTAATTCAGTGCATGTCAATGATTTAGCCAACCTGTATGTGTATCATTTTATCATGCTATTTACCCCCTAAACTCTTTATTTCCTTGCATACAGAGCACACATCCTTTTCCTATACACCCCTGACCACTGTTATCCTGGTCTTGGACTTTATCTTGGGTATTTTCAGACTGGGGTATTTTCCAACTGTTACCTCTCCCATCCCCTTCCCATTTGCTTCATCAGCTCCAATTTATTTTACATGCTTGGCACCACTCTCATCTCCCTTTATATTTCCCAGTCTGAACTCTGACAAGAGAGCAGAGCAAATACCGGAAAAGTGTGCATGGGCGGATCAAACTTCCACCAGGTCTTTGTATTGTGATTGTCTCAGTGTGGGTACTTTGTCACAATAATATCCTGGCCTTGTCACAGAAGACTCTCGAAACCTGCGTGTGCTGTATTTGTCTGAAAGGCATCCTGTTTATACAACCTACTGAACAGTCTCTAGTGTATCATAAACAAGACTTTATGTGAGGCAAAGCCACAGCTTGATTACAAATGATATATATCGGTGTGTTTTTATTTTGAAATCTTTTTCTTGCATAGTGTGAATAATGATTTCTCCATTAAATACAGCAAGTACACATATAGTAACATATACAAGTAATTACTGATGATATACAGATAAGAGGCATTGTGAGTGAAGAATTGTTGGACCCATATGAGACCCATATGAGTTTTCTTTTCAAATGCTTGCCTAGCTTGTCTAGACTTGTGAACAGGTTAAAAAATAAAAGCCCAGAGTCTTTAAACCTCGAGTGTTGAAAAGCTCAGATAATATGAAGTGAACTGGTTCACATGTGTTCAACGTCCTTAGTAAACATTTCTGCTGTTGTCAATGCATTGCCTTTAGTTTGTGTTGCTGTGGTGGAATTAAAATTTAAATGTATGATCACACTTCAACAGTGTTTAAATGACTAAATATTAAGTGGGCTGCAACTCTGTAAAATAAATTCTTTACACCAAACTTAAGTTTAGAGCTGCAACTATTAATTGATAAGTTAATTGAAAAAAATCTGCTACTATTTTAATAATCAGTTAACTGTTTTAGACACTTCCTAAAGCAAAAAAAACACCCCCAGTGGAAATACCAAAACATACGCCATCAGAATTATTTGAAAATTCATCTAATCGCATAAACATTCTGACATAGTGGCTTTAACTCATCAATTCATACCTTGAACAAACTCTAACTACTTGTATCCTTCCAGATATTTTCTTCCTTCTCATCATCTAGCCATAAGAGGTGGACATGGATCCAAAACTGTCTCCATGATTGTTTCCTTCTGTTTCTGTGACATTCTGACAGTGTCAGCAATGGCTTCAAAGGCACCACAAGGTATTTCACTTATTCAGCTCTCCACAAAATACACATTGCTGCTGTCATCTTCCAAATATCAACTTTTCAGTAGCTAAGAAAAAGCCCAAGAGTTCAGAAAGTAAGTTGTAATGTCACATCCCAGACTTCAAAATGAAATAAGAAGAGTCTACAGCCACGCTAGCAGCCTGTGAGGCTGCATTCTACAGCCTGTCCTCAGCAGAAAAACCTCTGTATAGGTCAATTGTTCAAGCAGCTTAATGTGATCCATAATAAGTCGAACTTAACAGTCTGAAAACACCCCAGACACAGGTTTATTGGAAATGAAGTTAAGTAACGTTTAAAGAGCGACACAGTCCATGTAAGGAGGAGGATGGATGGGTCAAATAAAGAAAGGACCTTCATCCAGGAGAATGGTGGTCAAATCCCATGTGAAACAAAGTCAGTTTGTACTTATTTAAAGTGTTAAGTTAAATAACGTGTCGTTGACTTTCGTTACTTAGGTCAAGTGACTTATAGTAGGTAACGTTAACCGGCGCAGTGTACAGTGCAGGTTGTGGTCATTTGTCATAAATTGGGAGAAATATGGGAGGAGTGTCACAGGGAAATTGGGAGGTTTGGCAGGTATGCCAAACACATTCTCATCATGGGGTGTGGCATCTGTGTTTGACGCCAAGTTACCCTTCAGCGTCTGTAATGCCTTTTTAAGTTGTGGTTAACGTTGTGAAATGGTCGCAGTTTGGTTAGGTTCAGGAAAAGATCATGGTTGGGTTAAAATAAGTATGTTACGTACTTTATGCAACTTAAAACTTTAAATAAGTCAACTTTGACTATTGGCTCTGTGTACTGCTGCACATGATGTCATGATCCTGTCTGTTTATCCTGTCTTTAGTCTTGGTTCTTGTATTCATTATTTTGGTCTGTTGGATTTTGGAGTTCTGTATTGTCTAGTGTTTTGTATTGTCTAGTGTTTCCCCAGTGATCCCTCTGCATGTCTGTCTCTGTTTTTCCCTGCTCCCTCTCTCCCTGCCTGTGCCTCGTTGTCCTTATTCCTGTCACCTGTGTTGATCCCGCCCTGCTCGTTAGTCCCTGTGTATATATACCTGGTGTTTCTGTCTTGTCTTTGTCGGATCATTGTTCTGGTGTTTGTGCTTGTGCTCTGTGTCCTATGTCCCTCCAGTGTTTGGATTCCCTGTCTTTTCAATTTTGGATTTTGGTTTGCCTCCTGGATTTTGGGTTTGGACTTGTTATCTCTTGGATTTTGTTTTGGACTTCATTTATCAGCCACTCACCTGTAAGTGTGCTCGCTTTTTGTTACCTTAGTCTTTTGTTAATAAACTGTTGAAATTTACCGCCGGCTTTGTGTCCTGCATTTGGGTCCTACAACCTGCCTCGTACACCATGAACTATAACCGAATGATCCGACCAAGAGAGGACCCAGCAGACACTATGTCTGAGGATCTGATGGACTTGTGTTTGGACTTGTTGGAGTTGGACAAGATGTGGAGGAAGGCTAGCCACAATGGCCACAAGCTAGCCATTGTGACTCTAGCACAGGAAAGGATTGCTGCCAAGCCCTGGCTCAAAGACTTTCTCCCTGGTTGGATTTCCACGCTCTTCCTCACCTCAACTCAACCTCAACAGCCAACAGCTTCCTCATCGACGTTTCGGCCTGTTAGCCAGGAGCTAGCTAACAGGCTGCCAGCCGACGCCAGGCAGCCGGAGCCCCAGCCTGTTAGCACTCCAGCGGCTAGCTCCCTGCCTGATTCCCGGCCTGCTAGCGCTCCAGCGGCTAGCTCCCTGCCTGATTCCCGGCCTGTTAGCGCTCCTGTGGCTAGTCCTCTGCCTGATTCCCGGCCTGTTAGCGTTCCTGCGGCTAGTCCTCTGCCTGATTCCCGGCCTGTTAGCGTTCCTGCGGCTAGTCCTCTGCCTGATTCCCGGCCTGTTAGCGCTTCAGTAGCTAACCACCAGCCTGCCCCGCCCGTCTGCCTGCCCGAGCCCTCTGAAAGAGACTCTGGGACTATGACTCTCCTGGCCTATTTTGCTATAAAGGCCAGGGAGTCAGAGAAAGCTCGGGCAGCCAGTCTGTGGCCTGCTAGCCAGGAGGCAAGTTCCACGTTCATCTCAAGTTCACCTCCAGTAAGGCCAGCTGGAGGGCAACGTGGTTCTCGTCGGCGGGCCTCCAAAAAAACAGCATCAGTTCCGTTGGTGGACCAGCCGACTCCTGCTCCAGAACCCCTGTCGGTGGACCGACCAGCACAAACTCCGGTGGTGGCCCAGCCGACTCCTGTTCCTCGTTCTTTGTCGGTGGACCAACCAGCATCAGTTCCGTTGGTGGCCCAGCCGACTCCTGCTCCAGAACCCCCGTCGGTGGTCCGACCGGCACCAGCTCCGTCGGTGGCCCAGCCGAATCCTCCTGTTCCTCGTGCTCCGTCGGTGGTCCGACCGGCACCGGCTCCGCCGGTGGCCCAGCCGAATCCTCCTGTTCCTCGTGCTCCATCGGTGGTCCTGAACCTCTGTCGGTCCAGCGACGGAGGTTCAACATCTGCTCTGTTGGTGGCCCAGCTTACCTCAGCTCCAAAACCTCTGTTGGTGGCACAACCAGTCCTCGCTGCACAGTCCCCGGACCTCTGCCCCACTACACAGTCCCCGGACCTCTGCCCTGCTGCACAGTCCCCGGACCTCTGCCCCGCTGCACCTGAGTCCGTGGACGTCTGCCCAGCTGTCCAGTCGGTGGTCAGACCGACCCCTGCTCCTCGTGTTCTGTTGGCGGATCAACCGGCTGCAATCCCGCCGGTGGTCCGGCCGACTCCTGCTCCCCGTGTTCTCTTGGCGAATCGATCGACACCAGCCCCGTCGGTGGTCCGGCCGACTCCTGCTCCCCGTGTTCTCTTGGCGGATCGATCGACACCAGCCCCTTCAGTGGTCCGGCCGACTCCTGCTCCCCGTGTTCTCTTGGCGGATCGATCGACACCAGCCCCGTCGGTGGGCCGGCCGACTCCTACTCCTCGCACCAAGGACCTCAGCCCAGCAGCCCTGTCCCTGGTTCCTATGGCTACATTCCCGCTGCTGGCCTTCAGCCCTATTCCCCAGCCTCTGGAGAGGCCTCGTCCTGCTCCCAGGCCTCGCTCTGCTCCCCGGCCTCTGGGGAGGTCTCGCCCTCTTCCCCACCAATCTCCTGTGTTCCCAAGCCCAGTCCCGCCTCCAGAGGTCCCAAGTCCAGTCCTGCCTCTGGAAAGATCTTGCCCTCGTCGCCAGCCTCCTGGGAGATCCTGCCTATGCCGCCCGCCTGAGGCTTCCCCGTCAGGCCGCCCTGCCCAGCTCTCAGGCCACCCGCCTGAGGCTCCCCAGTCAGGTCGCCCGCCTGAGGTTCCTTCTCCGGGACGGCCCCCTGAACTTTGTTTCCCCCCTGTTCTGTTTGGCCTACTAGGTCGACCTCCTGAACTGTTTAGCCCCCCTGATCGGCCCAGCCTGTTGGGTCGTCCTCCCGGGCAACCTTCTGAACCCTGGGATCCCTTTGGCCTGTTGGATCGTCCTCCCAGGCGACCTCCTGAGCTCTGTTTTTCTCCCGGTTTTCCCAACCTCATGGGTCATCCTCCTGGGCGACCTCCAGAACTGTTTCTCCCCCCCGTTCTGCATGGCCTGCTAGTTCGACCTGTGGGTCGACCTCCTGAATTGTCCTCTTACCCTGGCCTCCTTGGTCGGCCTCCTGTACTGCCTTGCCCCGCTTTAATTGGGCCTAGAGACTTTTGTTTTGTTTTTTTCTGGGTTTGGACTTGTTATCTCTTGGATTTTGTTTTGGACTTTTATCAGCCACTCACCTGTAAGTGTGCTCGCTTTTTGTTACCTTAGTCTTTTGTTAATAAACTGTTGAAATTTACCGCCGGCTTTGTGTCCTGCATTTGGGTCCTACAACCTGCCTCGTACACCATGAACTATAACACATGATGCAGATGTGTTACACTGGAGTTCAGGGCGTCTCATATGGCCACTGAAAGGTACCTTCTGCATCAAATACCGGAGCATTGTCAAAGCATTTGTATTTGATATCCTAGGATGAGAAGAGGCTTATAAGCCTTAGAATCCAGTCCACCTGTCACTGGACTGGAACTTTCCAATGCTTACGTGTGTCGTTCTTGGGATCGTTTTTTGGAGTCAATGACAATCGACCTATTTTGTCATGTCAGGTATTTGGTCTATATTTTTTCATTTAAATTAAGACCTAATAATGAAGTCAGAGGATCAGCAAAATGATTACAATTCAACCAGAAGTGGACTTGAATGTACCGTATTTAATCCATCCAACAGTTGCTGAGATGTTTCGTGTTATTAAACTAGTTGTGTGAAGTTTTGACAATTTCTGGTATTGATTTCAACCACAGAAGCTTTGTCAAACTTTCCATTTCCAAACTCTTTCACCTAACCAGCAGCTTCTTCGCGTCACCCATCACCCATCAATCTCCCTTGGGCTAAATCTCCTCTTCCTTCTTGTACTTGAGCTAAGTAACACAGCTATGTGTATGACACACTCACACATACACACACACTGTGTTTGTGCTCAGTCTTACAATGGATTACTCATTGAAAAGCGGACTATTAGACAGGCAGAGCTTGCGCCAGACAAGTTCAAACACAACGCCACCCTCCCCCCCTACCACAACTCCAACAGACAATGTCAGGTTTCTTCTCCTTTCTGTCACCTTGACACTCAACAGGAGGGGAGTGAAACCGAGACAGAGTGGACTGTATGACCTGTGTGGCACTTTGAAAGGCGTGTTATGTGTGCGTACAGTCAAAAGAAAGAGCAGGAAGTGGGAAACAGATAATAAGGAGAGGCTACATTTGAGCGTGAGCAGAATGTGCCTGGAAGTGAAAGGCACAGACTTAAGTGGGGAGGCAGCGGATGTGAATGACAGGTGATTGTGTTAATAGGCAGGATGGGCCAGACCGCAAGGTTGTCACCCATCTGTCATTAAAGGAGGGTGGGATGTTTATCACACCTGGTGAGGTGTTTGAGTAAAAGTCACCACAGAGTTGCAACCCCTCAGTTAATCCTGGCCCGAAATATCTGCAGCACAAATATCAAGACTGTGATTTAACCAGGTGGGGAGATTATAGCTTTTGAACAATATAAGAGCATTTTGTGTCTCTTTTTATTTGTGCACTACTTTGGAGCAACCAGATACAAGAGAGGGGGTGGTTTGCCTCACTGATGGCTTTGATAGGTTGCCAGGTCCTCCCCCAACTCAACCTGCCCTAACAGATTCTACTGCGGATGCACTTGTAATTACAACACAGCTCTGTTAAACCTTCAGACATACCAAAAAAGTGACTTAAGCTGCATATTTTTGTGTGTATGTGTGTGTACGCACGCATATGTGTGCACCACGGTGAGTGTACATGTGAGGGCTCTTGTGCGTGCTTGTGTCTTTGTGTTTGTACAGTGTGCAGGAGTGTTACTAAGGGTGGAAGGCAGCTGGGGCTGCAGAGGAAGGAGTGTGCGGGGTGAGGAGCACAAAAGAGGGCGAGAAATCACAAAGGGAGGAGAGAATGAAGAACCCAGCTGCTATCCAATGTGGCCAAAACACTTTGGAGAAGCAGCAGAGTGGAAGATGGTGAAAAAGTGAAAGGACACTGATAGGCCTGCAGTATCAAGAAAAAGGATGATTAGAGAAAGAATGGAAAGAAATGAAAGGCTGGGTAGAAATGTGACTAGAGAACATGAGACAGGAAAGAGAGGAAAGGGGATTTATTAGAGTCCTTGTGATGTGATGTCTTTGTGTGGGAGAAATGCCGCTTACATCCAGCCAACTGTAGCTGACCATCTTCCTTCCCACAGGCTGCATTAGTGCAGCAAGTAGCACTCGGAGGACTCTTACAGTGATGAGTCACCACCACTGACCTTTCTCGTGTGATTTCTGAATAAGTGGAACAAGTATTTCTCTGGAGATTCTTTGAGCAGTGGATGGAAGTCATTCCATACAATGCAGTAGAGTACTTGGGGGCAATACTGAGGTTGTGAATGGAATTTCCTTTTTATATTGCTGAACTATAGTCGACAAAGCTTAGTGCTGAGTTACTCTATTTTTACCATTTTGGAAACAACCAGTAGAGCTATTTCAGAGAACTTCAGGCTCATTGGGGTGAAGGTTCTCACATGCCACTGGAGGCAGACCTTACTGTGCTGTTAAATTACCCATAAAATGTCCTTTCAGCGTGCTTCTTCATAAATCATGGGACTCTTTGGGTGGTAGACGTAATCATAAATTTTAACCTGCACTATCAGCCAGTCATCTTTTCAAAGGTTATAGCCCACAATCAGTTTGTGTTCCTACTGAGCCAAAAAGACAAGTGCATTTATTCACTATTGATAAATGATCAACACGCTCAACACAATAAGACCATTATCTGAGCAGACCTCTCAAGAGGAGCTGAGCCAGCTACAGAGAGAACCTCAGTCGACCCAGTTTGGCAGAACCAGAGGCCGCCTCTGACATTTACTGTGGAAACTTGCAGTGGGTGTTGGCCCCATCGACTCACTGACTGTCGATCATTGCAAAACAGATGTTCTTACTAGCGAGATGGATCTAGCGGTATACCCAGTTTCACTCCAGGATAGTGAGCAGACATGGGTGCTTCTGTCCAAACTTACATATACACTCTGATTTATTCTGTGAAAGTGTGGTCCTGCCTTGAACTGGATATTTGTTTGTGTTTAATGTAACTTGTCATATTTGTTTAGGAAAAGCAAAGATTGAGCATTTCCCTGGACACGTTTAGGTCTTGAGTTCTTGGAACGAAGGGGAATGTAAACAGTTCTAAATACTTAGATAGGAGCTCCTCACCTTCTGCCAGGGTTTAGTATACAACTAAATGTTTTATAAGTTAAAAGCTTAGGAAATGCCTTCTTGGACACAGGTTAAAAGACAAAACCCACTGTGGATATACACAGGATGCCAACCAAAGGATGCAGGAAAGTACCACTGACGCACGACCGAAGGTGTCAGTGCTGCTCAGGAAGGCAGTGGACACTTGGCACATTTCTGGTCTTCTGGACATCCCAGTGATGGGAAGTCCCTGTGACTCACTTCCCTGTCTGTATTTTTAGTTTAATGACTGTTGTTTATGTGCCATGTCAAAATTAACTAAGCAGGAGGCAGAGAGCGTCCTTGGCTCTGTGTTTGAGCTGCTTGTCTGGAAGGTCCAAATGTAAATTCTGCTAAATATCGCATTCGTGTTTCAGTCTTATCCAGCATCCCTTGGACTTATCTCCCTTTGCCATCACTCTTGTTCCTCTCCCGAATCTCTCTCTCCTTAATCCATACTTCATTTAGCCTCTCCTTCATCATTTCTCCCTTTATGAAGCAGTGTCTTTGACTCACTGAGAGGCAACATTTCTGCTTTTATTGCTCAATTCTGCACAAAAACCATAGTTTGCTATGAACCAAACCTCAAATACCATAGACTGGCAGGAAGGAAGAAAACACTGGCAAATATAGATCTGTGGAATTCACTTAACCTCTGACAGTGGCATTCCAATATGTAGCCAAACCCTCAGCAGCCAAAATTTTAATGGGTAATTGCAAGAAGGCAACTATTATAGGCCAAATTTACAAGAGACTGTATATGAGGCTGCATCTCAGACTGCATAAAGAATGTTTCCGGCTCAAACCCTCTACCAAAGAATCTGCTGTTTTTCTTTTTCTATGTTATTACTCAATGTTGTGATGAACAAGATGTCATAAACTCTTTCATTGCCTTGATGACATCTCTCTGTTTTCGCCTCTCCTCCCTATCCTCTTACTCCCTCTGCTGCTGCCTGGCCCGGAGCTAGGGTCAAGTTTGACGTACTATTGCATTTCTTCCTTTTTAAAGGCTTTCCCACCTGAACTATGATGGTATGTGAAAATGAGTGGAAACAGATCACTTCTCAGGTTGCATCATCTGACATACTGATTGAGGGAATTGAGACAGTGTGCTGATATGAGTGTGTGTTGGGTGGATTTTAGCTCAGTGTCAAATAATAACTCGAGTGGCAATTTGCGTGCTTGACACAGGTCAGTATATAACCATGCATATATCGTTGCACAACTCATGCAATGGTTGACATGATGACAAACATGCAGAAATTTCTTCATGTGCGTTTACATGCTCATGCAAAGAATATGCACCCAAAACATGTTCTGTGCATATGCATGTTCAGCTATTTACAGCTCTCACACAAACCAGTGCCAAGTTGTTCCAGGTGGGGGTGTACTGTGTGTATGTAACTGATTTACAGCTCACTGACTAGACTGTAAAAACAAAAAAAGCAGAAGAGAACTCCCATCTGTGGTAATATCCAAACAGCACAGTTGTTGATCATGGACTCAAGGGGGCACAAATGCAACTTGGCAATTGTAAAAAACTTTGCTCATTCCTGAAAGGGCGTTACACAAAAACCACAAAGAAATTAATGTTGCATGTCGGTTGTGCAGTAGCAGCAGGGTGTAAATGGATCATGATGCAGCAGGGAATTTGATTTTGAAGTTTTAGCAACAGAGCATAAAACCAAATTGTTCAGAAACCGGACACAGACTTAAATTGTCATGGCTACCGAATTTATGTGTAAACTGAACAAAGGGTGACTCACCAGCCACAAGTATAATAAACTGCTCGTACCTGTCATGAGCTTTGTGTTTTCTATTTTTGCATAGTTTTATACATAGATGATTGCAATGAAATATAGGCCAGACAAAGCTATCAAGATGCTTAACAATTACTTACAGCTCTGGCGTGGCAGTGTTTATTTACTAGGTGTGTTTATTGGGAAGGGTGTGTTTATTGTCAATGTCTGGAACAAAAGAAGTATTTGGACATGATGCGTCACAGAGGAATCCAGACCTTTGAAATGCTGCATCCTCTCACATCCATTCATCCCTCCTACTCCCTTTGTTTCTTTTTGTTTCTCTCTCTCTCTCTCTCTCTCTCTCTCTCTCTCTCACACTCACACTCACACTCACACTCACACACACACACACACACACACACACACACACACACACAATGGAGTTGTTTTAACTCCATTTTGGTTTAATATACCATGGTACAGTAAAATGTAGTTTTTATAAAGCGAAAACCAACTGTCCACATATGTAGATGTCATGCAACAGTGGAGTGAGATTGCAGTGAGCCTGACTTCTGTAACCTGCTATTATATATATTTTACTTTTTTCAAAAATGTGCTGAATTGAATAAAATAATAATAAAACAAATATATGGACACAAATAACAATGCAAAAGTGCATATTACAGCATTAAAGTGCAACTTTTGACTGCTTTGCTGGTTTTCTCATGAAACAAGACTAAATATAGTACTGAGTACTGTAAAGATGTAAGTTTTAACTAGAACGATGTAATCTGTTACATTTGGTTATAACTGAGATAATTCAATATGAAGTTAAATGAAGAAAAACAATGTTACTGGGCAGCCATTAATACCACTGAGAGTGTTTTCCACTATTTGTTCCAAAATGTGTGTTTTATTGTTAGTTTTCAATCATTGAGCTTAAACACACAGCATAACATGTCATAACAAACATAATATTCCATATTGTCAGGTGGGGCATTTTACTTTGTTCCACATATGTGGGCAGAATTTTATTTTTTTTAAAAAAGGATTTAAATTTTAGCACAATTTAGAGTAAGAAAAAAAATCTTCAAGATAATGATTTTAATAATTCATCCATGAGAGGCCTGGGACAATGTACTGTATAATTTCAAAGATGCAGTCCCTGTGGTTTGAAAGCTACAACCATTTGTGGTCTCTCTTGTAAACCAGATGTTCCTGATATTCTGAAACCCAGGCGGGTTACAATCCTGAAAGTCGTCACCACAACCAATATTCAGAAAATAAGTTTGTGTAAAGGTAAATATTTCATGCACTGTGTAGGCTAACAGAATGTGCACAAAATGTATAAAGAAAACATTCAGAGAAAATATTATAATATTTCCCATACACTCATCATTTGATACGTCCCTGTGACTAATTTTAAAGCTTGTGCTTTTTTGTGGGTTCTCCATTTATATCCCCTCTAATAAAGTAACAGTGAAGACTTCTCTCATCTAATTGTGGCTCAGATCCAAGGTGTTGACGCCTGGATGGTGAATACAGCCCTATTTACTATTCTGAGTTACTGGGGAGACAAGAGAGGTGGGAGGAGTGAGGTACACAAGACAGACGTGTCAAGTCAGACAGAAGCAGTCAAAGGAAAGTTGAAGAAACTTTACCTTCAAAATAAAAGCATATTTTGTCAGCCACTTCAAAGTGACTTAATCTGATTTGTCTGTTGTTCCATTTTCAAAAGCACCTTTGCTATATTGGCTACTACTATAAGCAGAGATCCTTCTTAGTAGTATCTGTGTCATGGGTTTCTTTACACTAAGTTGTGGCAAAGTTGCCACATGGGGTGGCAGTAACAGCCAAGACTAATTTAGTCCATCTGAGACAAAATCCATGAATGTATTTAGACAGCCCATATCGACAGTGCGTTTTTTTAAGAAAAGATATCAGCCCAGGCAAGCAAGAGAATTTTATTTTGAAACATTTGCTCGGAAAAGCTCGTATTTACTTCTCCAGTGCTTGAACTTGGTATCCTGAGCGCAAGAGAAGCGCTTTTGCCTTGACGAGGAGTGCCCAGACGGTACGCACACGGACTAAAGTTTTGAGATTGATCATGCTCAACGCAGAAGAAAGAGGAGAAGCAAAGTAAAAAAAAAAACGCTGGATGTGACTGAATGTGATAAATGATACTTCTATGATTCACTGACTGGGAGTGCGCTCCTTCGGGCTGTGGCGGATATATGGTTGATTCAATAACACATAACATTTGTGTTATATTTTGCTTCGGAGGAACCGACGTTAAGTCATTGCCATTGTGATGGAGATCCACATGTCGCTGACATGGGTGCTGTTGGGTCTGCTCCTGCGGGCGTCGACTGCACAGAACCCCGCACCTGAAGGAGGTAAGCTGCCTCAGATGGATATGGACACCACTGATCCAATGTAATCCATACTTGATCATGTCATTTTTAGCACTGTAGTACAGACAGACGGGCCAGAAATGGATGTGGAGGCCACGACTGAAAGAGTAAAAAACGCAGTAAAATGTAACGTGAGATCTGATATTTTCAGGACCAGAGAAGTATCCTACCTACAATGACCACATTTCAGTCATTACACAACTTTAAGTGCAGTTTAAATAAAGTGAGAATTGGTGGCATATAGATGCAGTGACTCTGTCATTAGAAACTCATGCTGCCAAGGAGGTGACGGGACTGTTTGGGCTCAGGGTGGATCAGGGTGGGGTTGATATTACACCAAGTGTTCTCAGTGAAATGGCATGACTCCAAGTATTGAATTGTCAGTTGATGAAATCCCTCAGGCTGGGGCAGTGGTTCCCAAAACGAAGGGCACAGGGACCACCCAGGCATCCTTTGGAAGGCTTCAGGTGCTTGCTAGATTACCCCCCCCAAAAAAAGGGATTAAATTCCTAGATTATTACCTGTTGATGAAACCTGTTGGCAGTACACCAGTGGTTTCCAAGGCGATTACAAAGCAGTCTGCAGATCAAGTGAGAAATGATTCTAATTGAATCATCTAAGTAATACTCCACTGAAAGAAAAGAAGCGTGAGAGCCAGAAGTACAGATCTGATCTGTAAAAGGTGTACTAAGTAATATGATAAAAATCTCACTAAGGGTCAAGATATGATGTAGCATTGACTCACGTCGTGTGGTGAAGCTAATGACCATGAAGTAAGTGTCTGAGAGGCTAAACTTGGTGGTAGCGACACCGCCGAGTTTGTCAGGGAGGGGATCTTTAACATACAGTAGTAGTGTTTGAAATGCAGTTTCCATTAATAGGGACCTGATGAGACTGAACCAATGTAGCTGACAGTAATTGTGCACTAGCTGTTAGTGCTGTCATCCTTCTATAATAAAGAGTTAATAGGGGTGGTGATGGAGCAGTAGATAAGTCGTATGCCTTTGGAGATGCTGGTTCGAATCCACTGTGAGGCACCAACGTGTCCCTGAGCAAGATATTTAACCCCTAGTTGCACCAGAGGCGTGCGACCTCTGACACATAGCTTGGGATAAAAGCATCAGCAAAATGAATAAATGTAATGTTTACCATCCCCATAACCCACACCCACAGAATGAAAAGGGACATGTTGCCATATACAGCTTTAAGTTTGATGATTCGTAATCTGTAGTCCAACCTTGTAAGCTGTCGAGCATTAAATTCTGCTGCGTACCACATGCTTAAAAGTGTCTTTTGTGGCCCTCATATTCACACTACATTTCTGAATACCCAGCCCACTAAACCTATATTGTTCAAGCTTCATTGTGCAGGTGTTAGTTTAACATACCTACGTGTTCAGCCGGCTCCAAGACCTGCTCTGCTCCCAGAGTGTTTGACTGGGGCCACGTGAGGTTTTACGCTTCATTATTTTCACCATCGCATCACTCAAGTGCAAATAGTCCACCAATAAGTCTGATTTATCACGTGCACGATAACAGCAGGCTGCATTTAAACACGTCCTCTCTCTGAATAAACAGTGAAGCGGCTGTCTCCAGACGTCAGCGTATGGTTTTTAGATAAAAAACATACCTGCACAAAGGCAGAGGGCAGCCCCCTCGCTCCAAAGTCCAAACAACGAGACAGATGTGTGAGGAATTCTTCAGGCTGATGGAGAGAAAGGCAGCGAGCATGCACGTCTCTGTGCGTGTGTGCATGTTTGACTCCTCAGCTTTCAGCACCTTCGATTCTTATCAACACCTCATCTCAGGTGTTAAACAAATATTTAAAAAGAGGCATCGAAAGAAAATAAGTCTCCATAGGTTGGAGTGCCTGTGACTGCAGTATTATTACAGTTTGTATTTATTTATTTATTTTTAGAATTGGTAACACATAGTTCACAGTAGTGAGTTTACTTTTTGGAAACTCTTCTCCACACGATCAGCACAACAGACGTCAATGTGGACTAAACTGTGGATGCAAAATGCATTCAGTGACATCTTTTTAACTGTTTTCACGCTCAAACCACCCCCCAAACTTTGTGTATTTACTCTCCATTTTGCGCATGTCTGCATGCTATTTTAAAACCTGTTAAATGTATACTTAAAATATAGCACAAAATACTGTATGTTAGACTTCTGCTACATCTACATCTGTAGAGAAATTTAAAGAAGTGGGTCTTTGCTTATGCTAATCAGATAAATAAAATATACTTCAAAAACAGGGAAATAGTAAATTGTAATGCTGGTTGGTGTTAGCGTTTTTTGGGTCATTGTGTCACTGTCAAAAGTGTTGCTGTTGAGAGACAAATGTCAGTATTCAGAACAAGAGTTGACTGTGAGTTAAGTGTTTTTGTTATTGCATTAGTGCATTTTGGATGTGCGAGTAACAGTCGTGCTGAGCTGCACGTCGGTGAAAAAAGCTGTGTGATGAGTTTTGAAAAAGCGAACCCGTATAGAGAAAAGTGTTACTAACTGTAAAAAGACTATAAGAGAAGCAATCGAAGGTCTTTAGCTCGCTGTCTCTTACACTTTTATTCATCATTTCTCCCTAACCATTGCTCTCAGATTTGAACAGTGAGCATTATGTCTCGGATGACTGCGCAACCTGAAAATTAACTGCAACTAAATATTGCTTTTAGCTTCTGTCTCTATTGCTGCTGCTTCTTATGTTCACTCTCTCTGCTCTGTATATGGCCATCCAACATTCCTCTTCGTCTCTCACATGGAACTGCCAGTACCCCCCCACCACCCCAACCCCCCCAACATCACTCCTCTCCTTTTAACGCCTTTTAGTTCTCCTTGTCCCACCTCCTTTCTCCGCTCGCTCTACCACTAATGCCCAGCTGCTACTGTTTTCCCTCCTATGTCCTCTTGGCATTCACTTTTAATTTTGCTTCTGTTACGAAATATGGAAAAATGTTGGAAGAAGAAATTCGGTCTCTCTCTCAGTCCTTGAATGGCTTTTATCCATCATCCCCTTCTGAAGTTATCATAGTGCCAGCATCATTTTGTAGTTCCTGTGTTTGTTTTCATTAGGGGTCCAAGCCCGAAGTGGGCTGGGAACCCGCGTTTGCAAGGCAACGCGGTTCCCATACCACGAAGTGGCTGGGAACCCTATTGTTTTCGCTAAGATTTTATTAGGGGTCCAAGCCCGAGCGGGCTGGGAACCCGCGATTGCAAGGCATCGCGGTTCCCAGTACCAGCGGTGGCTGGGAACCCTATTGTAATCGTTCGTTTTTATTATTATTCTTCGCCCGTAATTCCACTACTGCAGCATACCCCGTAACTGCTAGGGGACGCGAAACTCACAGGGTAGGTCACATTCACTGCACGTACCTCAGGCGCAAAAATCCGCACACTTCTACTGCTAGGGGCGCTATAAGCAAGGTCAACGCGTTTTGGCTTGGATCTCCCGCCTATGAGGGCGTATATCAAAACCTTATATGCAGCGTTCGGGGATCAAGCTGAATCTCCTGGTATAGGCCACGCCCATTTCCGCCTAGACTTTTTTCGAGCTACAGCGAAAACTGACAAACCGGCCAAAATCATCTCCTCCGAAGCCGCAAGTCCGATCAACCACGAAACTTAGCACGGATAATCTCTGGACCGAGCTCTACAAAGTTTGTAGAGGGAATTTTGATATCACAAAAAATGTCGCAATTATATGCTAACAAACGTTTGCGAAAAACACTGCTAACAGGAAGTGAGGTCATAACTTCAGTTTGGAATGGCCGATCGACACCAAATTTGGAGCATTCATTTGGGACGCCCCCTGAGGGCCTGTGCAAAATTTGGTGCAGCTCACCCTAGGTGGCGCTCTTTAATCCAGAAAATTAGTTCCTCTATAACCACAAGTCACATTGACATGAATCCAGTACCAAATTGTTCAGCATGGTCCCTGATGCCAGGCACCAAAGGGGAACCTAATGTGGCTATAGGTGGCGCTGTTATTGCTAATTAAAAATGTTTTCAAAATCCCATTGACTTACATTCATTTTATATCTCCATAACCACAAATCCGATTGACACCAAATTTGGGTCAATTGTTACCCATGGGCCCCTGATCACACCACAAAAATTTAGTGCCGTTCGGCCAAAGGTGGCGCTGTAATCGAAGATCAAATGCCCCATTCATTTCAATGGGATTTTCAAACAAAGTACATTTTTTCTTCATAACTAAGGCCAACTACATCGCACATTCATAAATCTTACGTCTACGCGTTCGGGGATTGAGCTAAATCACGTGATGTAGGCCACTCCCATTTCCGCTCAACCTTTTTTGCGCAAAATCGCAAAAACTGACAAACCAGCTGAAATCATCTCCTCGAAGCCGCAAGTCCGATCGACCACGAAACTTTGCACAGAGCATCTCTGGACCGAGCCGAAGAAAGTTTGTAGAGGGAATTTTGATTCGACAAAAAGCGGCCGAATTACAGGCTAACTAATATTTCGCGAGCAGCTAAAACACAAAGTATAACATAACTCTAGCTTGGAAAGGCCGATCAACACAAAACTTGAGGACCTTATCTGCCCTGCCCCTAGAAGGCCTCTGCAAAATTTGGTTCATTTCGCCGCTAGTTGGCGCTACCCAAAAAATTCCCATTGACTTACATTCATCTCATATCTCCATAACCACAAGTCTGATTCTAACCAAATTTGGGTGAATTGTTTCTGATGGGCCCCTGATGACACCACAAAAATTTGGTGCAGATCGGCCAAAAGGTGGCACTGTTATCGAAGCTCAAATGCCCCATTCATTTCAATGGGATTTTCAAACAAAGTACATTTTTCTTCATAACTAAGGACAACTACATTGCACATTCATAAACCTTATGTCTGCGCGTTCTGGGGATCCAGCTGAATCACGTGATGTTGGCCACGCCCATTTCCGCCTAACCGTTTTCTCGCAAAATCTCAAAACTGACAAGCGGCTTGAAATCATCTCCTCGAAGCCGCCAAGTCCGATCGACCGCGAAACTTTGCACAGACCATCTCTGGACCGAGCGAAGAAAGTTTGTAGAGGAATTTTGATTCGACAAAAGCGGCCGAATTACAGGCTAACAAATATTTCGCGAGCGCTAAAAACACTAAGTTTAACATAACTCTGGCTTACAAAAGCCGATCAACACATAACTTGGCGACCTTATCTGCCCTGCCCCTAGAAGGGCTGTGCAAAATTTGGTGCAGTTAGCCGCTAGTTGGCGCTACCCCAAAAAATTCCCATTGACTTACATTCATTTCAGATATCCATAACCGCCAAGCCACTTTCATTTACAACTATGGTCTTTTCTGCTCCACAGGCCCGTCTTGGCTCTGGGGCCCGTGATTATGGCACAATTAATCATGGCGGGCCGGGACGACTTCAGCAGCCCTCCAGCGGTGAAGAGGCGACTGGCGACAGGTGGCTTGGACCCGTTTACAACTGCTCCAGTTCGGGTCAGCCAGTTCTGAGCTTATTCGTTATTCTTCCGTTGCATTAAGAACGCATACTGCAGCATACCCGTAAACTGCTAGGGACCTTGAAACTCACAGGGTAGGTCACATTCACTGCCGATGACCTCAGGCGCAAAAATCCGCACACTTCTACCGCTAGGGGCGCTATAAACGAGGTCAACGCGTTTGGGCTTGGATCTCCGACTTCTGAGGCGGATATCAAAACCTTATATCCACGCGTTCGGGGATCCAGCTGAATCTCCTGGTATAGGCCACGCCCATTTCCGCCTAAACTTTTTTCGAGCTACATCGCAAAAACTGAAGAGCCGATTAAAATCATCTCCTCCGAAGCCGCCAAGTCCGATCGACCACGAAACTTGGCACGGATAATCTCTGGACCGAGCTCTACAAATTTTGTAGAGGAATTTTGATACGACTAAAAATGTCGCTATTATATGCTAATAAATATTTGCGAAGCAGCTACTAACAGGAAGTGAGGTCCTAACTTCAGATTGGAATGGCCGATCGACACCAAATTTGGACCACTCATTAGGGACGCCCCCCTGAGGGCCTCTGCAAAATTTGGTGCGGCTCGCCCCTAGGTGGCGCTCTTTAATCCAGAAAATTAGTTCCTCTATAACCACAACTCACATTGACATGAAACCAGTGCCGCATTGTTCAGCATGGTCCCCTGATGCCAGGCACCAAAGGGGACCTAATGTGCCCATAGGTGGCGCTGCTATTGCAGATTAAACACGAAAATCTTTTCCCATTGACTTACATTCATTTTATATCTCCATAACCACAAATCCGATTGACACCAAATTTGGGTCAATTGTTACCCATGGGGCCCTGATGATACCACAAAAATTTGGTGCAGATCGGCCTAAAGGTGGCGCTGTAATCTAAGCTCAAATGCCCCATTCATTTCAATGGGATTTTCAAACAAAATACATTTTGCCTTCATAACTAAGGCCAACTACATTGCACATTCATAAATCTTATCTCTACGTGTTCGGGTGATTGAGCTGAATCACGTGATGTAGGCCACGCCTCATGTTCGACGCCTATTTCTTTTCGCGCAAAATCGCAAAAACTGACAAACCGGTTGAAATCATCTCCTCCGACGCCGCTAAGTCCGATCGACACGAAACTTTGCACAGAGCATCTCTGGACCAAGCCGAAGAAAGTTTGTAGGGGAATTTTGATTCGATAAAAAGGCCGAATTACAGGCTAACAAATATTTGCGAAGCAGCTAAAACACAAAGTATAACATAACTCTGGCTTGGAAAGGCTGATCAACAGAAAACTTGAGGACCTTATCTGCCCTGCCCCTAGAAGGCCTCTGCAAAATTTGGTTCATTTAGCCGCTAGTTGGCGCTACCCAAAAAAATTCTTATTGACTTACATTCATCTCATATCTCCATAACCACAAGTCTGATTCTAACCAAATTTGGGTCAATTGTTTCTGATGGGGCCCTGATGACACCACAAAAATTTGGTAAACTTCGGCCTAAAGGTGGCGCTGTAATCTAAGCGCAAATGCCCCATTCATTTCAATGGGAATTTCAACCAAAGCACATTTAGCCTCATAACTACGGCAAACTACATCGCACATTCATAAATCTTATGTCTACGTGTTTGGGGGATTCTGACGATTCCGACGGTATAGGACACGCCTCTGTGCGATTACAATTTCATTTTACGATATCACAAAAACTGAAAAACCTATTTTAATTAACTCCTCCGAAGCCGCAAGTCCGATGGACACGGAAACTTTGCACAGACCATCTCTGGACCGAGCCGAAGAAAGTTTGTAGAGGGAATTTTGATCCGACAAAAAGCGGCCGAATTACAGGCTAACAAATGTTTCGCAGCGCTAAAAACACAAAGTATAACATATCTCAGGCTTGGAATGGCCGATCAACACCAAACTTGGAGACCTTATCCGACATGACCTCCCGTAGGTCTGTGCAAAATTTGGGGTAGTTAGCCACTAGTTGGCGCTACCCAAAAATTCCCATTGACTTACATTCATTTGAGATCTCCATGACCGCAAGCCACTTTCATTTACAACTATGGTCTTTTCTGCTCCACAGGCCCCATCTTGGGTCTGGGGCCCGTGATTATGGCACAATTAATCATGGCGGGCCCAGGACGACTCGCGCGCCCTCCGCGGGCGAAGGGGACGACTGGCGACAGGTGGCTTGGACCCCGTTTACAACTGCTCGCAGTTCTAGTTTCTTTTTATCTTCACTGTAATTACTTGTTTCTCACTTCTCTCTCCAATGAAAGTTGTGTGACTGTGTTGTTAGGGTGAAGGTGGACGGAGAAGGGGAGGGAGATTTCAAATGTGTGTGTGTTTGTGTCAGTGAATCATGAAAGGGGACCTGTGGAAAAAGTTGTGGAATTAAAAAGGAATGAGAGAGCTGTATAGTTCCCATGTCAGCACCAAAAGGCAACACGAACCGATTTTAACTAGACAGATCTTTATTTTTCTTCACAGTGCTGAACTGCTGCGAGGGTGACGTCCTCTTCATATTGGATTCTTCAGGGAGTGTGTCTTCCTATGAGCACTCCCGCATGCTCACCTTCCTTTCTGAGCTCCTGCTCCCCTTCTCACTGGGAGAGGACCAGGTGAGGGTAGGACTTCTGCAGGTGGGCACGAGACCACGCCTCGAGTTTGGCTTCGACGCCCACAGCACCCAAAGTGGCCTCCAGGGGGCAATGAGGAACATTAAACCTCTAAGGGGGGACACCAACACAGTGGAGGCACTGAGAATGGCAAAGGAGTGGGTGCTGAGACCCGGAGCAGCGGGAGGGGCCAGGGTGGGGCTCCCGAGAGTGCTGGTGTGGTTGACGGATGGGGTAAAACCAGGTGATGTGACTGGACCAATGGCCCAGCTGCGGGAGGAGGGCGTGGCTGTTCTGGTGGTCTCCACTGGGCATGGCAACTATCAGGTGCTGAGGCAAGTGGTGTCCCCGCCTGTAGAAAACAACCTGTACTTTGTGGACATCGATGATATGAGCATCATCACAGAGGACGTGCGGGATGCCATCATTGGTGAGTACGGTATGGGTTAACTTAACTTGTGGGTTAGACACCAAAGTATTTATTGATTTTCCAGTGTTTAATAATAATCCCCTTTTAAATGATGGATTAATTATCAAAACAAATCATTTTAAAATTATTAAAGTATTTTGTGAGTTTGCACATTGCTTACACTTGTGCAGCGCCCAGTCACAGGGGCCAATGTGACGCTTCCCACTGCACTCCCTTGTGTCTGCAGCAACACAGCAACACACGTATGAGGCCGAATGGATGAACACTTCTCGACATAATACAAAACAAAATGCAAACAGACACACACAGACTTCTGCTTTTATTAGAGAGATGTCTTTAAATTAAAAAGAACAACAATAATAGAAAAAATGGTGTATGCAAATGCCTAATTTCTATTTGCACCATACTTACTGTTATGACCTGTACTTTCTGCTAACATTTCCACAATGCATGCTCTGCATTAACGCTTGTGTGATGCTACACTTGTCAGACAAGACACAAAATGACAATGAAGTGTCTGAAATCTCAACATATGCTGACTATAGAGTAAAGTATTATATAGGGAGTAATGAATATTAGTGTGATTTCAGACACTGCCTATTAGTAAAGGGAAAGGTGTCGCTCTTTACGAAAACTCCACAAGGAATAATCCACCGACTCTGCAGTTCCCTTCAGCTGGGCAGAGCGTTTTAGTGTCTTTCAGCCAGTGTTGTACAAGTTCGGATATTTTCTTAGGTGCTGGAAGAGGCAAAAACAGAGCTAAAAGACAGTGATTAGTGGACATATATTTGTCAGGTTAGCAGAAACACTACTTTATATTATTAATAATGTTGATCCATTAGTACTGGATGTGTAACTAGGCAACGGTATGCTAACATATAAGCCAAAACAGCTTTTGGCTTATAAGGTCAATGTTGTGTCTCTAAGATACAAAGGTCCCCAAGTGGGCAAAAAAATATTACTTTTGTCTAAAATGATGCTTAAACACTGGGAAATATATAATTATACAGGTGGCAAAGTCCAGATGCCACGACATATTGGGTCTCCTCTCCAAATGATAAAGTCTTCATATTGTTATTGTTCCAGGTCATCCCATGTCCAACAGTAATTTCTAGGATTCCTCTAATAGTATATCAAATCAATATCCGGCTAATTTCATCACAATATACAGTACATTCCTATGCCCAAGTGTTTAAATGTCAGGATCTAAGATTTCATTCATGTGGCTCCAAGCTTTCAAAAATTGCATTTAAATTTAACAGCAACTTATCTTTCTAGAACCAATATCCTGTGTACTCTGTTTAATCAATCTGTGAAACTTCTTTCCAGTACCCAAAGTCCCTATAAAAACACTGACATTTCTTATCCATGATATTACCCAGAGTGAGCAGGACATTCTTTTTGCAATGACCAATGACCATCAATTCTGCATGGCTAGATCCAACTAGATGTATTTGAGAAAATATCTTCTTGTGATTTGGGCTAACTGACCCTTTAAAAGCAGAGCTCGTAAAGGAGAGAGATAACAGTAACGCTGAAGCTGCCCAAACCCGTGTGTTTCGGTTGCATGAACACCCTCATTCAGACAGCTACAATAAGACTAGTTGCCTGCCACTCATACACAGATGTATTACATGTCTCTGCGCTTCTCCCACATGCTCCCAAAGACAGTGAGACTAAATAGGAAGACATGTCAGTGCATCTCTGTGTGTGTAAGCGTTGCTGTAATGAGATAGGATGATCTATTAATGGATTAATGATTCAACTTCTCTTTCAGCTTCCTAACACTATGCCAGACATGATACTTATGTGTGTGTGTGTGCGCCATATATATATATATATGTATGTCGTCCACTTCTCTGGCCAGATTAAGTAACTGCCACAACACTCCAAAGGGACACCTCAGCAATTATTAGTAGTGCAGCTTCAAGACATAATGCACAGTATAAATAAGGCTTAGGTAAAACAGGAGGAAATGCACCAGTCCTTGGTGGGTGTCTGAAGATCCTTTTGCAGATATCAATGCCTCTGTGGTATTTTGTTGCAGGGACTCATTGGGATTGCTATTTCAAGTTGTGTCATTGCAAGTGTCAGAATGAATCCATTAACCCAAGTCTGGCTGTCAACGTGGGTGGCTGTCTAGCAGGCATTTTTAGCATTCTGTTTTGTCCTTTTCTCTGTCGCTATTCTTTCTCATGTGTCTTTGCACAATTATAACTTGTTACCAATGACAGTCCTGTGAGCACACAGTAACTTCATTCATCTTTATTCTGCCTCCAACAGAGATTATCCGAGCTGAGCGAATCCAGGTCCGCGACGTCTCCTCCAACTCTGCCACGCTCCAGTGGCGCCCTGTTCTGTCCGGTTTGATGGGCAGCTATGAGATCCGTTTTCGTCCACTTGTGACGGGAGGAGTTGGGGTTTGGAGACCTGGGACCAGTCCCAGCACCGGTGGTGGTGAATACCAGAAACAAACCCAATCTGCAGATTCCAGCACTGCCAGGCTAACAGGCCTGAAGCCTGACACCTCCTATACCGCCATACTGATCCCGAAGTCTGAAGGACAAACATTTAACCAGCTCTCTGTCAACTTCACTACAAAGCCAGGTTGGATGAAATCATATTTACCCACTGGGTCTTAACCTGCTACAGTATGTTGTGGTTTTGAATTGTTTGGCAAATTATTTGAAAATGTCACCTTCAGATTTTAACTTCTGTTTATCCAGAACAGGGGTTGGGGCTTTTTCAGCCTTTATTTAGGACAGGAAAGTTGAGATAGTAAATGTGGAGGAGAGAGAGTGAGAGTGTCACATACAGAAAATGGCCGTGGGTTGGACTTGAACCTGGGGACTCAGCCTATGCGCTGTAGCAGTGAGCTAACTGGCACCCTCGGCTTTTTAAAAAACATTTTATGGCCATTATTCACAATTATTTGTCATTTTCTAAGGTAGCTTTTTATTTTATGGGTCAGAATTTCCAATAATGTGGTAGTAATTGAAAATGTGAAAAATATGAAAGCGCAATTTCAATCACAATAAATATTCACCTATTATTGAACTATTTGAACTACTAATTAAACTATTTTTCATATATGTTCAATTGTATACTTGACTGTTGACAACGCTTGCATGTTCAGCTGACTTGCTGTGCACTGACTAAAAGTTAATTAATTAAGTGGAAATGTACCAATTGAGTCATGTCTCTGTCTTTTATCTGTTCTTATCCGAGTTATTAGGAAGCTAAAATGAAGTGAGAAATTACAATTGGTTGGAGCCCTCATTTACTTTTGTCATATTATCTTAAACTGACTCTCTTTTTTCCCGTCTCCCCACACTGCAGAAGTTCTGAGCCCAGCTGTGGTAACAGTCTCTGAGTCGGGGCAAACCAGCGTTCGGGTTAGTTGGGGTCCTCTTCAGCCAGAGATGGTCACAAGTTATTACATTGAGTACTCCAGCCTGCCAAGAGGCAGGCTCCACGCTGTCACAGTGGATGGAAGGCAAAACTCCACGGTCCTCAGAGACCTCCAACCAGATACCACTTACTTGGTCACTGTTAGTGCCCGGCATACTTCAGGCAAGGAGAGGGCCATGTCTGTCAAAGTGTGTACTCAGGAAGGTGAGCCACAAAAAAATGCTGTAAAACTGGATTATCAAGGATCCATTTACTGCACACTAATCCTAATCCTACACAGCTAAGTCCTCTCTGGGTATTACATTTCAGATAATTTCTAGCAATTCCAATCACTTTTTACTACTCCAAGGGCATTTCTGAGCTGCTAGAGGAGCTTGAGCTAATCAGACACATCTACTGTACAAGTTACATTATATATTTATAAGTATTTCTGTTTTCCTTTAGCCTAGTTTATACTTTTTTTGCTCTGTATCATTCATACTCTCTTCACGTCATTCTCTTTCTTTTTGAAATCAAACATCTCTGTGGTCTTCATTTCTAGTGACTCCTGCCCTGGCAGACCTCCAGCTCACCACAGTGGGTAGTGACTCAGTGCAGGTCGATTGGAAGGGCAGTGTACCCGGTCTGAGGGGCTACTGGCTCACCTGGGAGGGACAGCAAAACTCTTTACCTGGCCAGCGCTCCTCCCTCTATTTGCCGCCCGACTCTCTGTCAACGCGCCTCACACACCTCCCGCCTTTGGCTAGAGTGTGTGTGTCACCCATTTACAGGACGGCCCGGGGAGAGGGGCTGTGTTGCACGGCACAGTTTCATTCACGTGAGTGGTGACAGGGCATGCGGCACTTTCTAGCATTTTCTACACAGCTAGAGCCATGATGCAGTTAGCCTAGCTTAGCATAAAAAAATGGAAGGAGGAAAAACAGCTAGCTCTCTCTCTAAAACTTAAAAAATCCACCTCTAAAATGCACTTAATTACACAGTAACGTATCTTCTTTTTGGTTTTAGGGAGAGTGAAGTGGTGTAACTATTTATTGATGAACAACGACAAACAACAGACTTCCCAGAGTCTTGTCTTGTCACAGAGCAGCTGCTCAGAAGTACTGGGAAGATGGATAAACCTCCCAATAGTTTGTCATGAAAACGTTACACCACATAACTCCCTCTGAAACCGCATCTTTGTTTTTACATTTCTGTTTCAATATGGATTAAACAAATAAAATACAAAATACAACTTAGAGGTGTTGGTAGGCAGATTTTTTTTGAAACTTTGGACTCTAGCCAATCTTTTAAGGAGCAGCTCCATACTTAAAAGTTCAACATTTTGGGAAATGTGGTTATTTGCTTTCTTGTCAATAGTTACATGAGAATATTGATGCCGTTCTCACACCAGCTGCTTAGCATTCAGTTGAGGCCTTAAATGGTAAAGTATCTAGCCAAGCAGATAGTTATTGTCGAGGTTTAGAGGTATTCTCTGAGATTACTGCCTATAACCCCAATACAAAGGAGGTAAAAGGACTTTTGTGTGCCACTGCAACATCTCTTTTTAGGGACACAGGGAGTAATAATCACTAAAATGACTATTTCTACATTTAATTTGTCAGTACTGTGAGCACCACAATACAATTGCAGTCCTCTCGATCACAGCAACAGTTATCTCAACATCTATAAATAAATAAATCTGACTGCATTTCTAGATAATACTACAAGTAAGTGTGTGTTTTTATAACTTGATGGAATAGACCCTTTAAACTGAAACATGTTTATGTTGGACTGAATGAATAGCTGTGGATTAACTCCATTTGTTGTCTGATAGCAGTGCTCATAGATGCAGGAAAAGTCATAACATAACACTTTGACGTTTACCCTTTTGCCAAAACTACTGTTTTCTCTCTCTGTTCTTTAGATGGATTAGCATATGGCTACCAATCATAGCACGCCTGAATTGCAAGTGCACCTTACCAAACATGGAGGGACAGAGGGACCATGGCAAGAAGAATGTTGACTTTCATCCATAATTCCTTTCTGTGCCTCTCCCCTCTTTGAGCACCATCCAGGAAATATGTGTGGTTTGGCTACTGAGCACTCATGTGGAAGCCATAGACACTTAAGAGTGGTCTGGGACAATATGGCCACACGTTGACTGCTAACAATCTGTAACACTTTCCATTTCTATTTCTTATTTGGTTCACACCTGTAGTAAATGCATTATGCTTTCAATTTAAAGATACAAACTTAAGATACAGATATTTCTTAGGTCTGTTTTGTGGATACACAACAAAGCATGCTGGGAATGTTGGATGTTTTATGTTGCTTGTTTTGGAGAAAGGCTTTGCACCATATGTGGGCCTCATGCCCAACATTTTTTTGAAATCCAGCTAACATCTGATTTACATTTCTAATGAATACTTATGACTTGTACTTAAATTACTTCTCTTTAAACACATGCTATGTGTGTGTGCACACTGGACTACAACAAGGGAATGTTAACATAGTGTCCCTAATAACAGGATCTTCAGCATTACTTTGAACTTTCCAGAAATTACAAACAGACCAGCCACATGCCCTGAAGCTATGGAGATGCTGCATATGATACAAATGTGTGTAACTGAGAGTAGTCTTGTATTGGTCTCTGGACATCCAGTATATCCATCGATTATATTTATTAATTAAGAATTATGTAAGAATAAGAATTCACAGCATTCAGTATTTACAGACAAGCTGTTTACACTGTAAGACTGTTTTAAGCCAGTCTTTGCTGCCCCCTACTGAAATCATTCTTACTTGCTTAGAGCTGTTCACAATTACCCTCTCAGAGAATATGTATTGTGGTATATTTGTTGATCACTATTGGAATTTAACATGAGCTTGCAATAAAGTCCTTATATAATTTTGTTTATACTAATTATAGTTTGTTAATATAGTACAATCATGGCCTAAGATTAAAGGTAGATGTTTTGAAGAATAACTTTTTGAAAGGGGGACTCCACTGATTTTACATGTCAGTTACAGTTACAGTCATGAGGAGTAAAAAAAGACACTGGGATGTGTAGGATCCAGCATTTTCAGAGTTTGACCGTTACTAGGCACTAAAAGTCAGTATCTGCTGCTTCGAGTTAGACAGTTCTTTTAAAAATATGTCCCCCAATAATAATAATAAGCCCCCCCCAATGTTTTGCAAACGCAATTCTAAATCCATAAAGCACCTCTTTAAATCACTTTATGATGGACCTGTACCTTAAATGTTCTACTTTCAGGTGAATTCGGAAAAATAGTAGGCTAATGATAACACCACTAGTTTCTAAAAAAAATGCATTTAGTGCTTTATTATTTCTTCAAACACGTGGGAAACATTTTAGCTGACTTTCAAGTTTTATCTGGTTTGGTAATATGAATTACTTACAGAATATAATCAGTATGATGCGGTGGGATGGCACATATTGTAAACTACAGTAGTCAGGTATTTTTATTCCTTTCCTTCTTTCCTATCCAAGGATTCAATACCAGCTCATTGATAACACATGAGTGTGTCCATTTCTCACATGAGAGTGGTGCAGCTTTGCCAAAATATACTGAGATCTGTAGATCTAGGTCAACACTATGATGTGTAATTGATTTGATCAATTACATACACTTGCAGTTAGCACACAAACAATCATATCACAGTTTTATAGAGTAGAGATAAGTGAAAGCATATTCAGCTCGTGTATTAAATGTGTGTTACCATTTTGATAAACATTGGTAGTTTATTTGTCTTTTCTGGCTAAATATTGAAATAAAGACATTTTTTGCAGAATGTTTTGACACATAGATATGATCATATATGTCATATGTGATCAAATGAATTTTGGCACGTGATCTAGGTGAAAGGTTGTTTAAATGGGTGGCTGACTTTAATTGTAGGATGGATGGGTCCTGGCTCCTGTCTACATGTCGAAGTGAAGCAAAGCACAGGATCCCGAATTACTTTAGGTGTACCCTATATGGAAACATGTGAAATGTAAAT
>JALXJV020000014.1:2292087-2328395 GCA_024633595.2 Lepomis macrochirus | reverse complement strand
AAAGTTTAAAGTTTATTGCCATTTGCACAGGTACGTTTCAGTACAGGTACATTGGAATTCCTGTGCGTTTCTCAGAGTCAGGTTTTAAATAGAATAAAATAACAAAAAACTGTATATACATCTCACATCACATTTAAACTGCAAAAGACTGTAAAAAAAATAATCTTTCTTGAATAAATACACATTATAATAAATAATAATAATATAGCATGTACAAAAATATAAACTCTAAAAGGATAAAACAATACTATTGCACTGGTCATTACAATATTTAAAAACATGGTATAAGGTACTTTTTGCCCTCCTTAATGTCCTGTGCCACGAGCCTAACAGTGGCTGGAAAGAAGCTGTTAAACAAACGGGCCTTGTGGGTACTAATGCTCACAGGCCTCCGGTGTCTCAAGTTATAGCCTGTGTCCACCCATTTAAACAAGGTATAAGCTGGGTGATGTTTGTCCTAAGGATGCTCTGTGCTCTCCTTCTACAGCTGGGTATATATAGTGTCCAAGGAGGGGAGGTTGGAGCCAATAACCCTCTCTGCAGTTTTTATGACCCGTTGCAGTGATTTCCTTTCATTCAGGGTGGTGTTACCATACCACACTGTGATACCCCTTGTGAGGATACTTTCAACAAGACCTCTGTAAACATGGGTTAGGGGTTGACGTTGCAGTCCGGCCTTCTTTAGTACTCTGATGAAATGCAGTCTCTGCTGAGATCTTTTCACTGTTGCCAAAGTGTTTTTAGCCCAGCTGAGATTTTCTGAGATATAGAGTCCTAAGAACTTATAGCTGTCAGTCCGCTCCACCTCAATCCCCTTAATGGTGAGAGGCTGTGGAGAGGGGCTCTCCTCCTAAAATCCACAATAACTTCCTTTGTTTTGTCGATGTTAAGGACAAGATCATTGTCCTCCCCATAGACAGTGACCTTGTGGACCATGTCCCTGTATGATGACTCGTCATCCTCTCTGATGAGGCCAAGGATAGTTGTATCATCTGCATACTTAATGACAATGTTATCATTATTCTCTGAGTTAGTGGCACAATCGTGATGTGTACAGTGAGAAAAGTGTAGGGCTGAGACAGCAGCCCTGTGGTGCTCCTGTGCTCACTGTAAGTTCAGCTGAGACCTTCTTTCCCATCCTCACCACCTGTGGCCGGTCTATGAGGAAGTCTGTTATCCAATTACAGGTGGTCGTTGGTACTCCCAGTTCCATCAGCTTACTGGTCAGCTTCATTGGCCGGATCGTATTAAAGGCAGAGCTGTAATCCAGAAACAACAGCCGTGCATATGTATTGTGAGAGTCCAGGTGCTGTAAGATGTAGTAATGTGCCAGTGCCACCGCATCGTCCACTGACCTATTTGAGCGGTAGGCGAACTGAAGAGGGTCTACTGTGTCTGGAACCACAGAATTAATATGTTGTAGGACCAACTTCTCCATACACTTCATGGCAACCGATGTGAGCGCCACTGGTCTAAAATCATTCATTGTTGTTGAGTTTGTTATCTTCGGAACCGGCACTATAATAGAGGATTTAAAAATATGTGGAACTGTTTCTTGGAGGAGAGAAGTATTAAAAATGTCAGTGTACACCTCCGCCAGCTGTTCAGCACAAACTTTGAGGACTCTTGGAGCCACCCCATCAGGTCCTACAGCCTTACGGGGGGTTCACCTTCCTCAGAGCTTTAAGGACCTGTGAGTGCGTCACCTGCAGTACAGTCTCCTCTGATTTGTGGGCGACTTTTGAGGGTGTATCTCTGTTATTTTGGTCGAATCTGGCATAGAACTTATTAAGGTTATCCGGTAGAGAGAAATCTTGAATAACAGTTCTGTTGTTGGCATTCTTCCTGTAGTTGGTGACTGTCTGGATTCCTTGCCACATTCTTCTGGTGTTATTTTCCCTATAACAGTTCTCGAGTCTCTGGGTATATGCCCTCTTTGCAGCCCTGATGGATTTTTGGAGCTCATATCTGGCTCAGCTTATATTCCATAATGTCACCTGATTTGAAGGCTGTACTCCGGTTTCTAATTTTGATACGCATCATCCGCATTAAACCAGGGCTTCTGATTAGGGAGAACTCTAATAGTTCTGGAAGGGATGCAAATGGAAGTACACCAGTCAATATAACTGCTAACAGTGTCTGTATATTCATGGATATTATCTGTGGCTTCCCTAAAAATGTTCATATCTGTGGCCTCCAAACAGCCCTGCAGTTCCGCCAAAGCATTATCAGTCCACATATTCACAGTTCTAACAGTGTCTGAATCTGCTTTGAGCCTCCTGATGTAAGTGGGCTGAAGCAGGATAGCAAGGTGATCACATTTTCCAAAATGTGGCTTGGAGACAGCAGTATAGGCTCTTTTAATATTGCTATAGCATTTATCCAAAGTGCTATTTCCCCTAGTGGGGAAGTTAACAAACTGATGAAATCTGGGAATAGTTTTTCTAAGATCACAATGATTAAAATCTCCCAATATCACCATAGCAGCATCTGGATATGAGTTTTCGTGCCTACTGATCATATTGTGCAGTTCCTTAAGTGCATTTTGCTCGTTAGCCGCAGGGGGAATATACACTGTGCTTAATATGACACACTGTAGCTCTCTAGGCAGGTAAAAAGGCCTACATTTCACAGTAATGTACTCCACGTTTTCAGAACATGACTGTGATATTACCGTATTGTCGGTGCTCCAGGATTGTTTGACCAGGATAACCGTTCCTCCCCCGCGAGTTTTACCGCATTCCATTGCGCTGCGGTCGGCTCTGTAAACAGTGTAGCCTGCCGGTGTTATGACTTCATCGGGGGTCCTCTGTCCGAGCCACGTTTCACAGAAGCATAGAACGGAACAATCCTGTAAGTACCTCTGTGTAGCCATCCGACTAAGAAGATCATCCATCTTGTTTACTAGGGACTGGACATTAGCGAAGAGTATAATCGGAAGAGTTAGCCGGCCTTTTCTAACCAGTCGGCGAAGTCTCCGTCCCCCTCCTCCTCGCCTACCACGCTTCCGTGTCGGCCTCACAGTGCCAGCAAGTCCCCCTGTTGTGGCCTGGCCTGGCGTCACTTCAGCATGGAGATGTAACTCCGGGAAGGAGTTGAGAACATTTGTTTCAAAGTAACCTCTGTGGCTCAGTTCTCCTAGTTGTAACAAAGTCATTCGATCATACTTCACATGAGCTCTAACATACCTCACATGAAAAAATAGTAGCGACACTATTAATATAAAATCCAAATAAAACCCGACTCGGATAGCGCTCTGTCGCACACAAGGGAGCGCCATCTTGCCATCTTAAACTGAAAATTACAAAGACCAGGCAGACAGGTTACAGGACACCAGACAAGAATCAAACTACTGTGGGACCCAAAACATAGAACAACGCACACAACAGAACACGCACATAACTAAACAAAACAGAGCAGACACCTAAACTCACACCAAACAAGGCAAAACTAATACCAGCAGAGAGCAAAATTAAACTAGACATTAAACCAACAGTGTGTTCTGTGCACTAATGCACAGAACACAATAAGCAGACAAAATAACAGATACAGAACAGATCAAAACTAAGACAGAATAGGCAGAGAAATAACCTAAACTCCCCCTGTTTTCTTAAAACGATATGCATAGCTTATTCAGCTCGGGAGTCCAGTTCTCACACTCCTACTCTTTTTGCATCACGTTACCCTCAACCCTCTTGATTGAACAAAGAAGCTAACAAGCATTTGAATACTTCATCACCAAGAGAAGGCTTCTGGGTTTCATGTCCTATGTAATAGTCTTATTCACAGGGTGAATGTGGGTTGCACACTAATAAGCAAAACTATTGTTACAATTGTGTGTTATAATGTTTTTTAATAAAGGGGAAGAGAAGGCATGGTCATGAGTAAGTACTTATGACTGCCTTAATACTCCCTGCCTCATGAGCAGCCTTTCATTTTAATGCCAAGACTGAAAATGGTTAAGCCATCCATTAAAGCTGAGCCTTTATATTATTGTTTCAAAAGCATAATATCAAATCATGTTTCAATAGACTGCTTAGTCTTTGTCATACATGACGGAGTTCGAATGTAAAATTATCCTTAATAGAAAAAGGAAACTTCATTATCTTTATCTGACCTCACACAATTCATAAATTAGTTTAAAATAAATGCCCTGAATGTGTTCAAATAGCCACAACAGAGTGTAGATGACTCAAAACCTGTGTAATTAAGAGCAAATAGGGAGCTCTCTCTAAAATGCATACTTCACCTTACCACACAAGTCATAACAATTATCAACCAACACAGAATAAGAGAAAATTAAAATGAGTGCACTAGTGTAAAAAGTTATTTTATATAATTGAACCCTGGATAAAGTACTAATACTGTAACACTGTCCTTGATATTAGTGCATGCAGCAAGTTATTTCTGAATTACAGGTAAAACTTTAATTCTCAATTATTTCTGTAATTGTATCACAGAGAAATGTTTAAATATTGATAACATTAAAGTTAAATTAAACATTTTTGAACAAAACAAAAAAAGCCTTTAACGTAAACAAACACTCATTAGGCGAAAGAGATTTGGGACAGAGGTCTCCTCCTTGGTAGGTAGATATAGTTCAAGAATCCAATTCCCGTCTTGGTAATTTCTTTTAAAAATTTTTGTCTTTTTATTTCAGAATCAAAATGAGTTTTTTGCCAGGTACATTTTCACATACAAGGAATTTGTCTCAACATTGAGCAGTGTAACGTGTTCAGTCAGATGTGTGTGGGGTAATGTGTGTGTATGTTTGTGTGTATAAAGTGCAGGGAGGGTGAGATTCAAGTGACAGTGGGGCCTTGTTAAGGTTGCTGCAGTTGGAAAAAAGTGTTGTTGTGGCTCAAAGTTTTGGTCATGATGGACCACAGGGGAGAGGAGAGTGTATGAAACAGTTTGTGACCAGGATGGGAGGGGTCAGCTTCAATCTGTCCTGCTCGCCTCAGAGTCCTGTAGGTTTACAGGTCCTGAAGGAATGTAAGGTGGCAACCAATCACCTTCACTGCACACCGAATCATACAGTGCAGCCTGCCTTTGTCCCTGGCGGTGACAGCAGTGTACCAGATGGTGATGCTGCAGGAAGGACAAACTCTTCTGGGCTTTTTTGGTGAAGGAGGTAATGTTCAGCGCCCACTTGAGGTTCTGGGAGATGATGGTGCCTAGGAAGCAGAATGACACCACACTGTCAACTGTGGAGTCACAGAGGATGATGTGGGTGGGAGGGACTGGGCTTCTCCACAACTATCTCTACTGTCTTCAGAACATTGAGCTCTAGGTTGTTCTGGCTGCACCAGTTCACCAGATGTCAATCTCCCACCTGTAGGCGGACTTGTCCCTGCCAGAGATGAGCTTAATGAGGGTAGAGTCATCTGCAAACTTCAAGAGTTTGATGGTCTGGTGGCTGGAGGTGGTGCTGGAGGAGTGGGTCTGTGATGGATTAGAGGTAGGATAAAAAAAGCACTCAAAAGACCACAGTAGTCAGGGCGATGGGCCTGTAGTTGTTTAGTCCTGTGGTCCTTGGTTTTTTTGGACAGTAATGATGGTGGAGGTTTTGAAGCAGGCAGGCACATAGCATGTCTCTAGTGAGCCTCCCCCACCTCCCCCCTCCCCCCTCCCTCACCATCCTGGAGAGGTGGAGCTACCCCCCTTTGAAAATGGAGAGGATAAGATGATGGATTGTGGCCAAGATCCAGACTGTTGGTAGAAGTCCTGAAAACATCCCAGTCAGTACAGTCCAAACATTCAATTCAATTCAATTCAATTTTATTTATATAGCGCCAAATCACAACAACAGTTATCTCACAGCGCTTTTCATAAAGAGCAGGTCTAGACCATACTCTGAAGTTATTTACAGAAGCCCAACAATTCCCACCAAGAGCAAGCACTAGGCGACACAGGCAAGGAAAAACTTCCTTTTAAGAGGCAGAAACCTCGAGCAGAACCATGGCTCAGGGTGGGCGGTCATCTGCCTCGACCGGTTGGGGGTGAGGGGGAGAGAGAGAGCAAGAGAGAGAGAGCAGAGGGAGGCAACCTACACAGTATACACATAGAGGTACAGACAGTAAAGGTAATGGTGCTATAGACTGAATGAAAAATGGTACAGATATTTAGAGTAATGTTAATGATAATAATAGTAACAGTAATAATAGCAATAGGACTAGTAACAGCAGTTGCAACTGTAGCAGAGGGCGTCGAGCAGGAACACGGGGGCAGCAGGAGACTCCCAACAACAGATCCAGACTCCACAGCTCCAGAGCCAGCAACACCCGCGAGGAAGCTGACAGGAGGAGGAAGCACACCGACCATGGGAAAGGGAAGAAGTCGAGTTAGTAACATGCATTAATGGGATGAGGTTGCACTCAGAGAGAAAGAGAGAAGAGGAGAGAGGAGCTCGGTGCATCATGGGAAATCCCCCGGCAGTCTAGCCTATAGCAGCAAAATTAAGGGCCTGTTAATGAGAAATTGTAGTAATCCAGTCTAGAAGTAACAAATGCATGGACTAGTTTTTCTGCATCATTTTTAGACAGGATGTTCCTGATTTTTGCAATATTATGTAGGTGAAAAAAAGCGGTCCTTGAAATTTGCTTAATGTGAGAGTTAAACGACATGTCCTGGTTAAAGATAACTCCAAGATTTCTCACAGTGGTGCTGGAGGCCAGGGCGATGCCATCCAGGGAAACTATATCTCTAGATAATGCGTCACGGAGGTGCTTATGGCCTAGAACAATAACTTCAGTTTTATCTGAGTTTAACATTAGAAAATTGCAGGTCATCCAGGTTTTAACATCCTGAAGACACATTTGAAGCTTAGCTAACTGATGAGTTTCATCTGCCTTGATCGATAGATATAACTGAGTATCATCTGCATAACAATGAAAGTTTATGGAGTGTTTCCTGATAATATTGCCTAAAGGAAGCATATATAAAGTGAAGAGGATTGGTCCGAGCACAGAACCTTGTGGAACTCTATGACTAACTTTGGTATGCATGGAGGACTCATCGTTAACATGTACAAACTGAAATCGATCTGATTAATAGGACTTAAACCAGCTTAGAGTGGTTCCTTTAATGCCAATGAAATGTTCCATTCTCTGTAATAGGATCTGATGGTCAATGGTATCAAATGCAGCACTAAGATCTAGTAAAACCAATACAGAGACAAGTCCTTTGTCTGATGCAGTTAGGAGGTCATTAGTGATTTTCACCAGTGCTGTCTCTGTGCTATGATGAGCTCGAAATCCTGACTGAAAATCCTCAAATAAACTATTGCTATGTAGAAAGTCACACAGCTGTTTGGCGACTGCTTTCTCCAGGACCTTAGAGAGAAAGGGAAGGTTAGATATAGGTCTATAGTTGGCTAAAATGTCTGGATCCAGGTTGGGTTTTTTCAGAAGAGGTTTAATTACAGCTACGTTAAAGTACTGTGGCACGTAGCCTGTTGATAAAGACAAATTGATCACTTCCAGCAGAGAAGTGCCAACCAAGGGCAAAACTTCTTTAAGCAGCCTAGTCGGGATGGGGTCTAAGAGGCAGGTAGATGGTTTAGATGAAGAAATTATTGAAGTTAGTTGATAAAGATTGAGGGAAGCAAAGCAGTCTAAACATATAATTGGTTTTACAGCGGTTTCTAAAGTTCCTGAGTATTGAGTTAAGTCGTGCCAGTTGAGGGCAGGTCTTGGTGGATTTTGTTTCTAATAGCTAGAATTTTATCATTAAAGAAGCTCATTAAGTCGTAACTACTGAGAGCAATGGGAATACTTTGCTCAATAGAGCTGTGACTTTCTGTCAGCCTGGCTACAGTGCTGAAAAGAAACCTGGGGTTGTTCCTATTTTCCTCTATTAATGACGAGTAGTACGCTGCTTTGGCATTACGGAGGGCCTTCCTATAAGTTTTAAGACTATCTTGCCAAATTAGACTTAGACTTAGACTTAGACTTAGACTTATCTTTGTTAATCCTTTGGGATGACTCCCGCAAGGAAATTGAAAGTTCCAGCAGCAGTTTCAGCAAGGAGGAAAGGAGAGTAATAGATAAAAGAAAGTACAAACAAAGCAGGCAAAAAATAACAGTAGTAATAATAATAATAATAATAATAATAATAACAACAACAACAACAACAACAACAACAACAACAACAACAACAACAGTAATAACATTAGTCAAATATCAACAAAAAAGACCATAAATTATTTTAAAGTGTCAGTGTTGAGTCCAGTTTTAAAGTGATGAAGTGTATGTATGTATTGTCCTCCCTGCCCTATTTCCTCTTCCCCCCAAGTGAGGAGTTGTAGAGTCTGATGGCATGAGTCCTTAAGTCTGTTAGTCCGACACTTGGGAAGGAGCAGCCTTCCACTGAACCGGCTCCTCTGGGTGCTGATGATGGTGTGCAGAGGGTGGCTGGCATTGTCAATAATGTCCAGCAGTTTGTCCAGTGTCCTCCTCTCTGCCACCATCACCAGTGAGTCCAGCTTCATGCCGATCACAGAGCCGGCCCACCTGATCAGTTTATCCAGCCTGTGGGAGTCCTTCTGGTGACCACAGACTGGTAAAACATGCACAGCAGTTTGCTGCAGATGTTAAAGGAGCGCAGTCTCCTCAGGAAGTACAGCCTGCTCTGTGTCTTCCTGTACAGGTGGCTGGTGTGTGTTGTCCAGTCCAGTTTGTCATCCAGCCACAGTCCGAGGTATTTGTATGATTTGACTGCCTCCACCTCAACTCCCTCCAGCAGGACCGGTCGCGGACTTGATCTGGACCTCCCAAAGTCAACAACCAGCTCCTTTGTCTTAGAGGTGTTGAGCTGTAGGCAGTTAGTGCGACACCAGAGAGCAAAGTGTTGAAGGCACTGGAGAAGTCCAAAAAGAGGATCCTCACTGTGCCGTTCCCCTTATCCAGATGGGAGTGGACCCGGTGTAGCATGTAGAGGATGGCATCCTCCACACCAACATCTGGCTGGTACGCAAACTGCAGGCGGTTCTCGGCGTGCTGTACCTGTGATCTGAGGGGGCTGAGGAGGAGTCGCTCCAACGTCTTCATCAGGTGTGAAGTGAGGGCCACCGGTCGAAAGTCATTCAGCTCGCTGGGCCTGTTCTTCTTGGGAACTGGAACGATGCAGGATGTCTTCCAGAGGGTGGGCACTCTCCCTAGCTGCACGCTAAGGTTGAAGATCCGTTGGAGCGGCACCCCCCAGCTCTGCTGCGCAGGTCTTCAGTAGTCTCGGACACACTTTATCCGGGTCTGCTGCCTTCCTAGGCCGGAGCCTCCTCAGCTGTTCTCTGACCTGGTCTGTAGTGATGTGGGGCGGGGATTGTATTGAGGAGGAGGGGGGGAGGTGTGTAGACTGGGGTATGGTGGTGTCAAGGGGGAGGTGTGTGGGGGGGAAGGAGACATTGCTGCGGTGAGGGTGGGGGGGACAAGGGCTGGTTAAACCTATTGAAAAAGTCATTCAGCTCCTTGGCCATCTCCATTGTCCCTCCTGTAGTTCTTGTCCTTGTGTTGTGACCTGTGATGGTCCTCACACCATCCCAAACCTCCCTCATGTTGTTCTCCCTCAGCTTCTCCTCCACCTTCCTCCTGTAGTTGTCCTTAGCTTCCCTCACACAGTGTTTCACCTCCCGCTGTGCTGCCTTCATGGCCTCCCTGTCCCTGCTCCTGAAGGCAGCCTTCTTCCTGTTGAGGACAGCCTTGACCTCCCGTGTTACCCATGGCTTGTTATTAGGGTAACAGCGGACAGTCTTGATGGGGGAGACCACGTCTGCACAGAAGTTCAGGTAGTCCGTCAGACAATGTGTCATCCCCTCTATGTCCTCACCATGCGGGTCGATCAGCACATCCCAGACTGTGGTGTTATAGCAGTCTCTCAGGGCACTTTCTATCTCAGGGGACCACCTCCTGCTGGTGCGAGTTGTCACCGGTTGTTTTTGGACCAGGGGGGTGTACAGTGGCTGTAGGTGAACCAGGTTGTGATCAGACTTCCCCAGTGGGGGGAGGGGAGTCGCTCTGTATGCATCCCTCACATTGGCATACAGGAGATCAATTGTCCTGTTGTTTCTTGTAGGACAGTCTACAACCTGGTGAAAAACAGCCAAAGTAGAGTCCAAAGTTACATGATTAAAATCCCCCGAGATGGTCATGAAGGCCTCAGGGTGCTGTGTCTGCAGCGCTGCTGTGACGGAGTGGATCTTCTCACAGGCAGCGTCTGCGTCCGCTCTCGGAGGGATGTAAACACAGAGCGTGATCACATGGCTGAACTCCCTCGGCAGATAGTATGGCCGCAGGCTAACGGCTAGCAGCTCGAGGTCCCGGCAACATGAGGCTGTCTTTACGGAGACATGCCCTGGGTTACACCAGCGGTTATTCACATACATAATGAGTCCCCCACCTTTGCTTTTTCCGCTTGCCTGTGTGTCTCTATCGGCTCTCACGGCAGTGAATCCAAGCAGGTCCACGTTAGCATCTGGTACAAGGTGGTTTAGCCATGTCTCCGTAGAGATGAACAAGCTGATCTCACGGTAAGTCCGCTGGTTGATCAGCGCGGACAGCTCGTCGATCTTGTTCGGCAGCGAGTTCACGTTCCCCATGATTACGGAGGGAATCGATGGCTTGTAGCGCCTCCGATTCTCCGCTAGCTCGGCCTTTAGCTTAGCCCCGGCTTTGCAGCCCCTGGGTCTCCTTCTCAGCTCCGCCGGTATAGGGTGCCGTATCCCGGCTCGTCCCTTCGTGCGCAGAGCCAGCAGTTCCTCCCTTGAATAAGTGAGAAAGCTAACTCCTGGTTGCATTTTAAAGTTGGAAATATCCATGGGATATATAGAGCACACAATATCTTCGCACGAAGAATTAAATAAGATAGAAAAAACACGTTTAAGTAAGTAAAAAGAGCTAAAAACTGTAGAGCTACTGGAGAGGCAGCCGTCTGCCACAGCGCCACCGGAGGCTTGATTTAAATTAAACGAGAATTTTCCAGTTTGGTGGAACGCCAATTCCTCTCGAGTTTCTGTGATATTTGCTTTAATTTGCGAGTTTCAGTATTATACCATGGAGCTAACCGTCTTTGTTTTAGTATTTTCTTTTGTAGAGGGGCTACAGAGTCAAGTGTTGTTCGCAGCGAGCCTGCAGCACTATCAACAAGATGATCGACTTGGGAGGGACTGAAATTCGCGTAAGAGTCCTCTGTTAATTTGATACCTGATAGTGAATTTAGAGCCGATGGGATCACATCCTTAAATTTAGCTATAGCACTATCAGGCAGACATCTTGTATAGAAATTTTTTGCCCAATGGAGGATAGTTCAGCATTACAAGCTCAAAAGTTATCAAACAGTGGTCAGATAAAGAGGGATTCTGTGGGAACACTATTAAATGTTCAATTTCAATACCATATACCAGAACAAGGTCGAGGGTGTGATTAAAACAGTGAGTCGGTTCATGAACACTCTGAGAGAAGCCAATTGAATCTAATAGAGAGATAAACGCAGTACTAAAGCTGTCATTCTCTACATCCACATGAATATTAAAATCCCCTACAATAATAACTTTGTCCGTTGAGTTGACAAAAACTCTGTAAATTCAGATAAGAATTCAGAGTACGGCCCAGGTGCTCGGTACACTACAACAAATAGAATTGGTTGCAGTGATTTCCAGCTTGGGTGTGAAAGACTAAGAACAAGGCTTTCAAATGAGTTATAATTTAGTTTAGGTTTAGAGCTGATTACTAGGCTAGAGTCAAAGATAGCTGCAACTCCACCTCCTCGGCCTGTGCTTCGAGGAATGTGAGTATTAATATGACTGGGAGGGGTGGATTAATTTAGGCTTACATATTCTCCATCACCCAGCCAGGTTTCAGTAAGACAGAATAAATCAATTTCATAATCTGATATTAGTTCATTTACTAGTACACCTTTAGAAGAGAGCGATCTGATGTTTACTCTGCTATTCGTTTGCACTATTGCTCCTGTGGTTTTAATTTTTATGAGGTTTTTATGCACAGCTCCTCTTCTGTTTACCTTTGATTTAAATAATTTCAATGGTCGGGGGACAGACACCGTCACTATAGGGTTTTCACTAAGTAAATCCTGGAACGGAGGAGCAGAGAAGTGTGTTAGACTGCGACTCTGCCTCCTGGTCTCAACTCTGGGTTGTCATGGACCGCTAATAAAGTTGGCCAGATTTCTAGAAATGAGAGCTGCTCCTTCCCAATGGGATGGATGCCGTCTCTCCGAATCAGACCAGGTCTTCCCCAGAAAGTCTGCCAATGATCTACAAAGCCCACATCGTTTGCTGGACACCACCTCGATAACCAGCGGCGGAATGACGACACGCGGCTATACATGTCATCACTGGTCAGATTGGGCAGGGGTCCAGAGAAAACTACGGTGTCCGACATTGTTTTTGCGTATGAACACACCGACTCAACATTAATCTTAGTGACCTCCAACTTGCGTAACTGGGAGTCATTACTGCCGACGTGAATAACAATCTTACTGTATTTATGTTTATCCTTAGCCAGCAGTTTCAAATAGGACTCAATGTCGCCTGCTCTGGCCCCAGGGATGCATTTGACTATGGTCGCTGGTTTCGCTAACTTCACGTTTCGCAAAATGGAGCTGCCAATTATCAGAGTTGGTTTCTCAGCGGGTGTGTCGCTGAGTGGGGAAGCGAATGGTGGTGTCCTGAGAGCTTTGAATGCTTAGGACTATTCCTCCTTCGGACAGTCACCCAGTCACCCTTTCCTGGCTGCTCAGGAAATGCTGGGGAACGGCTGCCAGAGGCTAACATGCCTGAAGGTATGTTAGCCTAGGTAGGTACATCCATAGCCTCACTGATCCACTGCTTTGATATCCTCACCACAGGTTTACAGAACTTTATTTTTTACCTGTATGCAGGAATCATGTGTGCCAGTGCAGTGGCACGATTATTGACTGAGGTTTGTTTGTCACCAAGAACAATAACTAAGTAGTCCAAGAATGTGCGCTCTACTCACAGTATCAGGTCGACAAGCATGTGCTGTGCGTTATGAACGTTGGCCTGCAGTGGAATGTAAACACAGAGCAGAAATGGTCAGAACAGAAACTCAAGGGCAAAACAGCAGGGGTCTGCAAATAAGTCTGGCATTAGGCCAAATATTTTCAAGTCATTAGATGGTGGGCCAAAACATAGTCAACAGATCATTTATAATCCATCATTTGCTATCTGTCTGGTTACCTCAGTCAGTAGTAGTGTACAACACTCCTGTTTGAAGGGTTGTGTGTTCAATCTCCACTTGCTGCTAGTATCTTTTTCACTCTTTTCAACAAATTCATTAGGAAGAGATCGTTACATGCTCACAATTAAGCATGTGCAGAAGTGTGTACATCCCAGCAATTGGTCTACTGTTTCTCAACAGGGCGGTACCACAGACAGTTTGTGGCAAAGCGGCCATATAGCCTACAGTAGTTTAAGTAGGCTATAAAAATGTAACGTTAAAAACAGAAGCCCTGCAGCACTTTATCAGAGGTGCTGAAGTGAACATGTGTTTCTGTTTGTGAGATTTCTGCCTGATCACAGGCGTTGTTGCTTAGTTTTGTTTGTGTTTAGTTTGTTCTGTGTCTGTCAGACGGCTGAGGGGATACTTCCAGCGAATTAGTAATGTAATGCATTATAAGGCATGTAGTAAAATATTATGAATTCTCTTTAAAGCCCCCCTCCAGCCAGTTTTATCTGCCGTTTTTGGCGACCTTTCTTTCTCAAACAGAGAATGGGGGTGTGGTTAATAGTCGGACGTAACATTACCATGACAACCAAAAACTGACTGGCTGGAGTGTTCACTAACGATGTGCTGTGTTAACATCTGTACAGTTAACACTGTAAAGTTTAGTATACTTTACTGTCCAGCAGGAGTAGCTATTACTTACCACTTATTTGACAGAAACAAATGTGCGTGTATCAGCTGTTATCAATCATACAGTCGATGGTCCTGTCACGCACAAACGATAACTCCCACTATGTTTTATAGTGCGCTTACTTTACTGTGGAGGTGTGTGTGTGTGTGTGTGTGTGGGGGGGGATCAAATGCATGTTGCATGCATGTTGCAGACTGTATATTAGACATGGCAGGTGAAAGTGCAACGGGTTTTCTTTCATCTGTCCTCCAACACTGCAAGCACAGACGCCATAATGAACATACCTTCTCTAAGTTCTAAGTAAATGACATGATAGCTAGCTCAGAACAATGTTTATCGATTTGATGCTCTGACTTAACGAGGCGTGACGGCGCGTGACATTTTTTTTAACGAGGCAGTGCGCCTGCGCAAGCTTGGAGAATGACTTATAACTTATGGAATTTATTATAGTCATATGTCACAACCCTGTTTTACAAAAAAGTTTGAACATGAACATATGAGTTACAGTGTTTTCCAAACGGTGGTCCAGTGGATAGCACTGTGGCCTCACAGCAAGAAAATCGCTGGGTTCAAACCCTGGTCGTCCCAGGCCTTTCTGTGTGGAGTTTGCATGTTCTCCTCATGTCTGCATGGGTTTCCTCAGGGTGCTGTGGTTTCCCCACCATCAAAAACATGTTAGTTCTTCAGTCAGTGCACTGACTACCGGGCACTGATAAAACCTGGAGTTGGTCCCCGGCGCTGCACTGCAGCTGCCCACTGCTCCCTTGAGGGATGGGTTAAAGCGCAGAGAATGAATTTCACAACATGTATGTGTATGTGACAATGAAAGTATCTTCATCTTCTTCTAATACTTTCAATTATTTGTGGCGGCCCGCCACAATATCAACGCTGACCGCCACATATTGATTTTCCATCCCGCCCCCAGCTCCTCCTCCTCCCCTTCCCCTCAGCTACAAGTGCAAGTTAATTTTGCACCACATGCTAGAAAAGTTGCAAAATTCCATGCGCACACGTGTAGACATCAGTCTACACGTGTGCGTATTTTTTCTGCAACTTCTTATTCAGAACATCAGTGTGTGTGAATGTTTTCTACAAGTGAAACTTTCAGCATACAACTTCAGATTCTTTCTACAAGCTCTCGTGTTTTTTTTGTGTGAATATTGTGTACAAGTGAAAATTTTAAGATACAAGTACAGATTTTTTGTTCTACAAGTTCTCACATCAGTATTCTACAAGAGTTCACATCAAGTTTACAAGCTCTTTCATTTTGCACCATATTTACCTTCATATTTCTTTAGCTGTTCGACCATCCCAGTATACTGCTACCGTAAGATCCTAAGCTGTAGTGACTGTGAACAGATTGAGCAGACTGTGATACTAAACATTCAACTTGACAGAACTGAATAAAAACTGTAAATAAAAAACTAATTTAGCAGAGAAAATAAACTAAGATGGAAAGGAGAGCTCAAAACAAGATATGTCCTGTGTCACTGTATCTTAAATTGGAAACATATCTGCTTTATCAGACTTGAAACATTTGACTTGGAACAAAAGATAACACAGTTGTCTTTTCAGAGATGTGATATCCCTCATATATTTAGCTACTATTTGCACTCTTCCAACTCTCCACTTGACATTCACGTGAAGCCAGATGTGGCTGATAGATTTGTGATATGTGAATGCAGAGCTTTTATTTGTTGAGGATGTGAAGAAGGCTAAAGGGAGGAAGGAGAGGGAACACAATGGGTCTGGGAGAAAGGGATGTCATAGACTCTCTCAGGGGTAAAGAGGAGGGGGATTTTTATTTCACCTCTGCATTTCATCTGCATTCATATCTTACCCTTGCTCTTTTTGACCCACCTAGATTCAGAATCTTTTCATATGGTTATACTCTCTCTCTCTCTCTCTCTCTCTCTCTCTCTCTCTCTCTCTCTCTACCTCTCTCACATACACACACACAGATGAGGTTTTGCGTGGAGGAGGCAGCAATGTGAGTAAGAGCAACAGCTGCGGGAATTAGAGACAAGGGAGGGAAAGGGAAGAGGGAGTGTGTATGTTTGTGTGTGTGAGTGGGTGTGTGGGGGATGAGATAGTGAACATGTTGTAACGCAAAGTGAGTATGTGTTTATATGTGTGTGTAAGAAGGCAAAGACCAGAGCTGTGGGTGGAAAAAACCAAAAAAAACAAATTTGCCAAGTGACAGATATACTAAAATATAAACATGTCAATACATTGTGCCTTCTTGCATGTTGTGTTTGTAGAGATTAAAACCAAAAATGAGTACAGTCAGCAACACCACAGACTCTATACATCACACAGCTCTATAGGGTCTACATGTTTGTTTGTCTTAGTGGTAGTTTTGTGCTTTAAGGTAGTGGAGTGGGAGGTGTGTGTGTATGTGTGTGTGTGAGATCATATACTTTGTTGTTGGAAACACCTGTAATTTCATTGAGCCACAAGGCAACAATGTGACACTTTGGACTTATAATCAGCCCTCGATTGCAGCAGCTCACTTCTCTCTACAGGAGTTTGTTTTCTTTGGCTTGTCAGCATAATGTCTGGCAGAGAACACTAAGGCTTAAGGCCAAAAACCACAAGATTAGACATCTGGATCTGGGACTTTGTCCATTAGATGATTATCTATTTTAATCATAACTATAGAATGAATGGAGATAACAGATTACAAATCTTATACAAGCGGTTTTGCATGGTTAATCAATCTGATTGTGTAAGGAATTATGCCTTTGGTGTAATCGCTAAGATTGAGAACTGTTTCGTTGGTACCACCTCATTTTGTAACGTTATGCGTGTTTCTTTTGCTGTTGTATTAAGCAAAAATCACTGTTGAATATACCCACAAGGTCAATTTAGTAGATATTCTGAAGCATATTATCAGCAAATTTTCCTGGACTTCTCATACATATTAGCTTAAAAACTGAGATTGGCCTGCTGATGAAGATCATTTCATGTCACTGAAAGTTTCAGTACAGCTACTAAATAGAAGGGCTGACCCTGAATAGTCTACGATTCAATACTTTGATGGGCAGAGCCTGATTCGACTGTCAATCTAACAGTCGAAGCTTCGCAATGTTATGAAATGATTTTCTCCCAATAACTTAATATACAACCTATTACAACATACATTTCAACATATAACACTGTAAATAATGTGTCAGTGCACATGTGTGGGTGTAATATGTTTGTGTGTGTATGTGTGTCAGAAGAGGAACACATCCTGAAGAGACACAGCTTCACCGGTGTCGAGTTGTCCGCACCTTGCGGGACCTTCTGATCATTTATCTCCACTGATGAACCACACAAAGAATATTATATCGTTGTCAAACAGTAGCCTACGTGAAACAGAACTGTGACGTGTATGCAGTTGTCTGTCGCACAGCACACAAAACTGAAGACCGATGAATGGTAAGTTACAGTGACCCCACCCCCCTCAAACCTCTGCCTCACAGACACTCATATGATTCTACTATCAGCTATCAGTGGACTATAGGCAAGACTTGACAATTCTGATTCGATTTTGTAAATCTTTAGTTGGGAACAGCCCTACTAAATAGTAGCTAATGGTGAGATTGTCAGCTGCTGTCATCATGTGATATGATCGAATGGTCCAGAATAGCTACTTAAAGGAAAAAATAAAGTGCTACATAAATGTAATCCATCACTATTGTTATTACATTTTATTATTTTTTACTGATTAAACCTCAACTAACTACAGCTCTGCTTCAGCCATTGGCTCATCTGTGTTAGGTACATTGACCTGGTGTGTAATGTGGATACAGAAGTCCTGTTACCTCTTAGAGAACAACAAACCCCTGTTCAATAAAAATATGTTGATGAATGTTCTTTCCAATTACACCAATCTTTCCAATTTGGGGTTCTAACAACTATACAGGCCAGAATCTGGGCAACATCCAGACTACTGTGTTTCCATGATCTTCCAGACACAGAACAGAGTACCAGACAGTTCAGTCAGGCAGCATACAGACAGTTCATAGTCTGGCAATGTAGAGCACTTGGTCACAGAGTTGTGATACTAAGTTGCTGTTTCTGGAAGATGTGCAACTGTTATCCTGAACCACTAGGACAATACAGAGGTTTATGAATGTGGATGAATACATTGTACACAGTACATTGTTTAAACAACATTTCTGTCTTATGTCTCTAATAATGACATCAAGGTGTGGCATAACACTTGCTTATTATTATATACTACTAAAACTACTACCTATATCTCAAATAGATACTTTTTAACCATCATTAAAAATAAGTATGTACAGGAAATAAAACAAGGTGTGTCCAGAGGTATCTTGATTAATTACAGAGACAGTTCAGACTTTGCATGTAGCATCATATTTCTGCTGTGGAGATGATTTATTATATCACAATCACATGATTACCACATTTTAAAACCAGCTATATTACTTTTTGTTATACGCTTTGCAGTATCTAGCTATAAAGTTGAGGCAGGGACACCTGACTGAACCCCATGTTGACCTGGTTCTGCTTCTAGGCATCTCCTCAGTAGTAGACAACTGTTGGAGGAGGATTTCACTCTGGAGGTCTGTGATGTAACTGTAGTCCTTCTCCACCTTCAATGAGTACAAGCTCCACGCCTGGACTTTTTGTTGTACCTTGCTGTACCTGTTGATACAGATAGGAGTATCAGCTTAGTCAAAACAATGAATCATCGCCATCTATCTGTATTCCTCACACTGTTTAATATTTTTGATTTATCAATTATAAATGTATTGAGTAAAGTGCATAGGAGTAATAAAGGTGTATAGGTAATATAGGTGACCTGAGGGCAGAAATAAAATATGCAGTATTTTGTTTTTACTTCTGGTGAAATAAATAATGGCATAACAGCACCAATTACGGTAACAGTTTTCACACAGTAGGTTTAGCTATGTACTGTAGCTTATATACCAGAAATGCAGATACTTGGGGACCTTTATGTTATGTTGATCTCCAAGTCTTGAACCCTTGTCCCAGGCGCTTGGTATGTGTATGTGTGAGTTTTGATTATTTTTCCCTTTTGTGCAATTTTTTTGTTTTTTTGTGTTGTCTGTCTGTGTTCTCCCCCTTTGCTTGCACAGTCGGCCAAGGGAGGCGGTCCTCGGATCTGGCTCACTCACTCACCTGCTCCTCATCCCTGATCACTCACCTGCTCTTCATCAAGCAATCCTCTCAGCCTTCTTATACTAACTCCAGCCATCCAGTCACCACTGGATCGTCATTTGTGTATGCCCTCACACTAGCCAACATCACGTTAACTTGCCTTGTTGAGTTATGCCCTGTCCCAATACCTCCCCTTCCCCTAGATTTCTGCCCTAACCCTCGTTTTTGTGCGTTCTCGTGTAGGGGTAGGGTGTCCCAATACCTTAGGGAGCAAGGGGGAGTGCTAATCTTCCCTTAAAATCAACCCTCAAAACATAGTGAGGTCCGATGCAGGCTCAAAACGAAGTGGGAGATGAAATTACCCAGGATACCTTGCGAACTCAGCGAGCCGGCCAAAATTTCTCAACCAAGATGGCGGACACCGCTGGAAAGGAACTATTTAATTATAAATATATTTTCGCAAATAATCATTTTAAAATGTCGAAATATGTTGGAATATGTAAGTTTGATGCACATCCAATAGACTGTTGAGTTTTGAACACTAATGTTACAAAATATTTCACGAACATATTTCATTTCATCTGCCGATGTTAATGATATCTGCTGATTGCTTCGAGAGAGTCTGCCCATCAAATATAGGCCTACGTTTGATCTGGGTAACATTAGTTAACTTTATTGTCGATATCGGGTTCCAATGATTAACTTCTAAAAGAAGTTAACGTGAGGTAAAACTATTAAAAACGAGCCGCATTCGTCTAACGCATCATCGTTCCCATCACAGCGTCATTTCTCCCTAAACCCAAACTTCAGAATCAGCACTGAACACAATCGGTGATTGTTGTAAAGTGCAGTGTCTGTTGTTTCGAAATTACGAAAACTTGCGGGACGTGTTTGATAGTAAATAGCTATTAAAAGCACAATGATCAGCGCATGAGACGCTGCCCCTGTTCCCATGGCAGCGCGCTCAGAAACAGACTGCAACTAGACAAGCAAACTTTACTTTGGGTTTGGTATGCGCGTCCAAACGATCAAATACACACAAAAATATGGCAAAATGACCGGTTTGAGAACAGTCCATGTCTTAAATGGGAGTTAGGCAGTTGGGATGAAATATGTGCATTCGGTCTTAAAGGGCAGGGTCTAATAAACCTGCTGATGATTGCACCATTAATGTGAATAAACAACTAAAAGGCAAAGAGAAAATAACTTCGTAGCTCTGGAATTAATAACTTCAGCCTTCTGTTTTCCACATGTCTTCTCTGTTGATTGATCAGACGTAGATAAACCAACACAGCCCACACAACAGGCAACACAACCACTGGACCCAGCATTTTCCTTGAATGAAAATAGTAGTAGGCTACTACCGGTGAACTACGTCGACGCTGCGCGTGGCGTGGGTGAGCACGTTCAGCTACGCAAATTTGCATATAGTGGTGTCCCATTTCATAGGAAAGATCTTCACCCCACTTCCCTTGTCGAGGGGACTTTACTGTCGAGGGCACTCAAAACCAAGTTTTAAGGGGGGAGAAATGGGACAGGTCCTTAGTCTGTTGTTTCAGATCCTTAGTAACTTTGTTTCTCTAGTCTCTAGTCATCTGCACTAGCCATCACTTTTGTGATCTCTGGACCCAACCCTTGCTACTCTGCCTGCCCGTCAGCACCCACCTCTCGGACCTCAGCTCAAGTTCTCTGCCTGCCTGCCACCCTCTCTAATCTTGCTTACCATCCACCTTTTTGTGGCTGTAATAAACCTCCTGAACTCCATCTCTGGTCTGCTTTTGGGTTCTATTTAGGAAATCCTGACATTTTAGGAAGCGTTGTTCATGTACACTAATGCCGAAATTTCTTTCTCATAACTACAAAAAACAGATACATCACCACATTTGTAAAGAGTAACATACAGCCAAACAACGCTTGAAAATACAAGATAAACACACAAATAGATTAGATACAAGGTAAAGATAGCGTTAGGTGTAAACATATAACAATAAACCTAGGTAGTGAATAACTAATAATAACGGACTGGCACAAAAATTCAGGCCGGGAATTTGACTCGACCCCAGGCCACCTTGTTCACACAAACCACCAAATCGCTAGTTTTTGTGCACTAACGTTTTATATACAGTCTATGGCAGGGGTTTCCTAATTCTGAACCTGCATGGCTTTTCCTCATACAAAGCTTGGGGAAAGCCCCCACCTCAATCTTTAATTTACTTGGTAAATTTCGCTCAATTCCTGGATGTCTATGAGATCATGATTATATTATCTTATCCCATAGACACTCAACATTTGAACCAAAATAGCCTAATATTGCTGTTTGATATAATGTCTGACTGCACCAAATAGTTTTTTTCAAAAGTCTGTCCTAAGCCATTTATATTTCTGACTAATGGGGAAACTGTTTCCCAAAACTGGTGTATCTCTGAACTCACACACGTAGGCTATTCTATGCTATCTCCTTTGGGTAACTAATGCAATAAGTAATGTAATATGGTTTCAATTCCATTCACTGAGCTTCCCCTGAAACTGTTTGGAGCCCCCTAGGCCTGCCTCACACTTTGGAAATCTCTGGTCTATGGGGGTCGAACCCTATTTGTTGATGTAACTAACAGGTACCAAACCAGGTATAGTCTTGGCCATGTTTATCTACTGACATTTGGGACTGATCATTAAAGTAGAGTATGTGAACACAGAGTTTTCAATACGAGGGCGGAGCTTCATCACGGTGCCCACCTGCTACCAAGTCATTTAATACCAAGTTTCCATGACCCACTGAATCTGCCTGCGTCGTGACTGTCGATGCGGATGACAGCCATTCTAGTCTGTGCTCACACCAGAAGTGCTGCAGTGCATCCCAGAAGTGTCTCCCACTCCATTCCAGAAAGAAGATTTTTGCATTGCATCCGTCAAGCAGCACTGAGCAGATGAACCGGACAGGAAGTCAGACATAACAGCAAGAATCCGGTCAATTTTCAAAATAAAATACCCTGTACTGTTGTTCTAGATCAGGGTGTCAAACTCATTTTCACCACTGGCCACATAAGGGTTTTGGTTACTCTTAAAGGGGCTGTATGTAGTTTTTCTACAAAAATGAATCCTTTTTTTATTGCCTGTGTGTGAAGGGGTTGCAATCTGACATTAAAATGATCCACTTGCCGGGATGGGTATTACCTGAAGGCAGGTATTCCTGTTCCTATTCGAAGGCTCCGGGTCGGATTTTCTGCGAAATCCAGTGACTGACACGTGAATGCGCACTCCCAAGCCTCTCGCAGTGTCTACTTTGCACTCTGCATCGATGACACTGCAACTTACGACATGGAGTCTGCTAACACTAAGAAAGACCTGCTGCCAGCACAACACAGACTCCAACACAAACTCAATTTGTCAAAGCAAGAAATGATGTAACGTTAAAAAGCTAATGTGAAGAGATGTGTTTACTATCCCATAGTGATGCAGCCACACGACACAGATAGTAAAGATAGTTACTGAAAAGCAACAGGGGAGCTAACGATGTAGCACGTCGGCTAAATGCAGTAAATGTACCGTGATCATGTAATGAGCCTGTTCAACCTGCAGCTGATAAAACTATTACTGTAACATTGCAGTGGGAGTTTACCTGAGTTTCCACCATGTTGTGTGAAGCTGGCTCCCCTCCTGTCTATAGCCGCTCTCACTTTGCCTTTTTTCGCGAGTACTGTACCGATATGCCGGTGTCTCTCTGCGCTGAATAAAGTAACCGCCACACACAAAAGACATAGGGGGGTGGGATGGCACAATGGTTAAGACGCCCGCCTTTGGTGTGAGCGACCTGGGTTCAATCCCCACTGTGTCCCTGAGCAAGACACTTAACCCCTACTTGCCCCAGAGGCGTGCGACCTCTGACATATATAGCAATTGTAAGTCACTTTGGAGAAAAGTGTCAGCTAAATGAATAAATGTAATGTAAATGACATAGGCCTAGCCTACCGGTTTATCTCCTTATTAACACAAACATGTTGACTTTCCCATCGTTCATGAAATTGCCTTCCTTCTGCATAACATTTTACTGGACATTTTGGGATCGCTTGTATACATTTCTCATCTTCACTTGTCCTTAAAAAAACGTAGTTAAACGGTTGTGTGGTGGAAAGATCGCAATCTAGGATGCAGTCAATTCGCAGGTCACAAAATCGCCATGCATTGTGGGCTGATGTAGTTTATTGTTCATCAACGCTTTATAGCAGCATAAACTTTTATTTTAGGACAATCATGAATCTTTTAAGCTTTTGCGGGGCCACATAAAATGACGTGGCGGGCCCGATTTGTGTTCTAGATTATCAATGGCAGGCCAAATTGGCCCATAGGCCACCAGGATTTGGCCTGGTTCTCCCCCAATTGGCCAGTCCGCCCTTGTCTACATAATCTTAGCTAATGTTAGAGTCGCAAACAGCTCTCAGCTGCGCTGCAGTTTTTAACTTCAGCTGCAGCTTCAGATAATTCATCATCTCCACTCTTGCTCGCTACACCAGCCTGCACTCGTAGCTACCCTTGTGGCCTGTTTATCAATGGACACTAGCTTGAAAGGCCTTAAAGTGAATATGAGATGAATGTTTTAAGCTGTATGTCTTTTATTTTCTTGTAGTTTTCACGGTGTCTGCTGACGAAGGAGAGTGTGTGATAAAATAAATCTTCAAAAGACATCTGTATGATGCATGGCCATTATTTCTTGGGACCAGTGTAGCTACATAAGTTGTCACGTGACTTACTAACGTAACTTACCGCTTTAACCTAAACTATGATCTTTTCCTAAACCAAATAGTTTTGGTAAATAAACCTAATTGCAATCATTTCATAATACTAACCATGTCTTTATTTTTACCATGATGATGAAGGTCGGTACTGTACTGAAGCATCTGCTGAATGTAAATTCAATGTAAAATGAGAGTCCGGTACCATCAAAGTGTCCGTTTTGAGGTAAACTTTAAATAAAGCACAGTGCTTTCTTCTTCTTGTGACAGGCAAGCAACTATGCAACCAACCAAGACAATCCACCACTGTGTACACATAAACAAGCAGACTGGTGGGGAAAATGTGCAACAACACATATGTACATGAAGAGGATAACCATGAGTAAATCAACCACAGTTAATTTAAACACAAACAGACACATTTTTCCTGTGTGTCAGACTGTCATTACGTGGTGCTCTGGGACTATTATGTTAAGGAAGCAACTAAGTGAGTGATCTGTTGAAACAAAGTGTTTTATGTAGCTGAAACATTCCATTTTTAACTCTTACACAGACTAGCTAAAATAAACAACAGCACTCAACCTGAGAGGTGACAGACTGGAGTGTGTATTTTAAATACTGTATGTGTGTTCCTGCAGTGTTTCGTTTCCTTGTGCCTTTACACTTGTATTTGTATGTAGCAGCCTGCTGCTATGCAAATTCATACATGCTTGAATGGGTTCTCAGGTCTGTTTGTGCATACCAGCCCTCCTACCAGGCACTGCAGAAGCCTCTGAGTGTCATGAAATCAGTTCTTTTTTGAAGGGGTTACACATACATAGAATGACAGTCATCTAGATCAGGAATCACTGTTGGGATCTGGGTAGTTTCAGACCTGTATAGACCTGTGGAGCCCAAAATCTCATCTGTTCCAGTCAGTGTTATTACCTTTATTACCTGAGTTGATTCAGAGGTTTTTCATCTCTAACATGAATAACATTTAAAGGTAAATCACAATTGTTATGAATTATTTAAACCCCCACATCTGTTCAACAGTAGTCCTAACCAAAACACTCACTATCTGAGGTGAAAAGCAGCTTTTAAAACACATTAATCCTCTGGTCAGATGCTTTGTCCTGACCAGTGAAAAAAGAACTCCAAGAATGTACTCCACTCTTTTTCAAGAATTAAAGGGTAAAGTCAATTACAGTTGATGAAACTTGAACTTAAAATCATATTTTTCTTAAGGTGAGAAAATTGGGTGAGACAGCTAGTCTTGTTCTGTCCAAAAGTGAAAGAAAACAACCACCAGCACCTCGAAAGCTCATTAATTGATTAACATTATATCTTGTTTGTTTCATCTGTTCAAAACCAAAGAGAAAAAATTCACACATATATCAAGTACTCTGACGACACTGTCATTCTTGGTCTTCTCAATAGCAAAATCTCTGTTTTAAGTTATCAAGACTCATCTCATCTGTTCAAATAATTATCTTCAGATGAATGTTGCAAAAACAAAAGAAATGTTAATTAACACACCAATGACCTACAGCACAGCCCATAATGTCACATAATGTGACAACCGCCTGTCTGAGGGGTGTCCCCCCTCCTCTGTAATGATATATACTTAGAATAACTGTGTAAATAGCAAAACAACACAAACGCAAACAGGGTAATTAAAGTGCGTTTGAAGTGTAGAAATATTTTATATGAATATTTTTTTATATTTTATTCCCCACGCCCATTTTGTGATGATTGGAGAAAACATATCTGATTTATAGTCTGATTTTTTGTTACACCATTCCTATTCTTTACGTTTGTAGCACCCCTAGTGGTCAACTAGAATTATACCTCCAGGGCATGTCTCAGTTACTCATGTGGACATATCCTCTGAGTTTTGTGATGATTGGACAAACAGTTGCTGATCTTTGTGTCCTGTGCCATACCCCTTTCTAAGTTTATTGGTCAATATCTTGACAACGAAAGCACATACCAACAAGCTTTATATAATGTTTGATGAGGTTCATTTATTGATGATCCACTGAAATTTGATACCAATCGGAGCTATGGTTTAGGAAAAGATGTAAATGAGATAGGAGAAGACAAAAATGTGTTTTTCAGAAAATTCAAAAAGTTTTTTGTAGGCGCGCCTTAATAGTCCCGGAAAGTATTTTGAAGAGCTCATTGAGCTGGACTTATGGGAGAAATCTCATGTTAATCAGCCTTACAGTGTGAAGTGAGTGGCCCTTCAAAACCTGTAGTTTTTTGGCCTCAATTACAGCGCCACCATTTGGCCAGTTGACCCTTCACTAAGACATATCCCGAATACACAGCTGGCTAGTTGTGGCGCAGTATAAGACTCGCTCTAACTGAAGTCCGACACTTTCATGGATGTGCTAGCTAACTTCCTACTCACTGGAGCGTAATAAAGCCCTACTGTTCTGCTTTTTTAATGATTATAATAATGAATAGAGACCTACCCAGCTTTATAGGAACAGTGTTGATCGTTCATATTGTTGTCTTTTGTCTCAATCGTCAGGGGATCGCGTTGGTTCACTTGTACTTTGTGATCAGTAGACTTTAGCTTCTATCTTTAATTTTTTTCACGTCTGTTTCAGTCAGTCTGAGTCAGTTTGACAGCCTGAATACAACCTTCAAATCTATAATGCAACTGAAAACTGCCAGCTTCTTTCTGAGGTCGCTTTTTCCATCAATTTTGACAATATTTCTCCAGGAGTGCAGTAATAGACAGTGGCAGCCCGACTGTTTGTCGGACTTAGCAACAGTAACTAAGGAGGGGGCTTAGCGAAGGGTCAATTGGTTTCCCATTTCTGTGGAAACATGTGCCAGTCTATGGAGTGATTGTCCTAAATTGTCCTTTAATCTTTCTAGCGTATTTCAGCTCACGGCAAATAGAGAAAAGCAGATGACCAACACAAGAGCCGTAAGCACCGATTTGCACTTAGCTTTTTTCTGCAATAGCAACTTCAAAATAATTTTGTATATTGTCATGAAACATACCCTGCAAGTTCTGTAACGATTGAACAAACATTGTCTAATCTATAGCTTGATTTGAGTAATTCCACCTGCAGTTATTATGCATTTATTGTGACCCATAGTAGTTGACTTGAATGAACCTTGCAGTGTATGTGGAAGGTCCTTATGTAATCGTATCCTAGAAGTTTTGTGTTGATTGGACAAACACTTTGTAATTTGTAGCCATTGCGTTATAGCACCTGCAGTTTGTTTGCATTCATAGTTTCCCTTTATGTTTGATTTCAATGAAATTTTCAGGGAATCTTTCAGCTTCTTATGAGAACATATGCTGTGAGATTTGTGATGATTGAAGAATGAATATCTGATTCATAGTCTAATTTGTGTAATGTCATGCCGATTTCTTACACTTGTATTGTCCCTAATGGCCAATTTGAACGAGATTCTGTGAAATTGTCTGGGGCACTTAGCTGAATATATCGTGAGTTTTGTGATGATTGTCCCAACGAGTGCTGATGTGTTCATTTATGTCCACAGCCACGCCCCATTCAAAGTTCATTGGTTAATGTCTTGTGAGAAAGTGCAAGTCAACCGGAGTGATGGGTGTGGCCTTTCAAAGTTTGCATTTTTAAGCCTTCATTACCGCACCACTATGTGGCCAATTGGGCTCATATTTGTATGGAAACACATGTGCATCATTTCCAGTTATTCAACTCCACACATCCGGCGACCAGAACTCTCCATTTGTACAACATGTAATCATCACTGGGATAAGACACCACAGCAAAAAAATGTCGATCAGACTAATTCTCTAGGAGGAGTTCATTAAAGTCGTGGAGTGAGCAAATTGGGACAATTTGCTGTTGGTTACCGACCACCTGGCGTGTGTGCAAAGTTCTATTTGCAGAAATATTTCCTAAATTCAGTATTCAAGTTAACATACTGATCAGCACTTGATCCACAACCTTTGAATCTGAGGGGCAAGCCCTAAACCAATAACCTATTTAGACGGAATGTAACAGTCTTAGTAACCTTCTCCATTGCACTGGAGAAGGTTACTAAGAGCACCAACAGAGGGCATTCAGTGACCAAAAATTCCTGGCACACCACACAGACAGTATATTACTGGACGAAGCCACCCCGCTGATTTGAATGGACAGCAGTGAAGCCAGTTTTGGACCAATAAAATACTACTACCGGGTTACTTCCTTTCCGCACCAGCGTCTACTGCGCATGATCGCGCAGCATAACCGTGGTTTGATGACGCAGAACAGCGGCAGAAACACCGTAATACTGGAAGCTGCATAGCTGCGCCAACATAAAGTTTCATGGCTCAGAGTGTTTATCTGACTCGGATCGTGACCTACGAGGCTCACCTGTCAAACACCAACGCAGTGTCACTGATGGCCTAATAGTCTTTTTAGATTCGCTGAAAGTTTAAAATTCACTGTTTCAGCTGTGGCTTACCCCTTTGGCACACCACTGTTTTGCTTGTCCATCCATCTATCCATCGTCAACTGCTTATCCTGCATACAGGTTCGCGGGGGGCTGGAGCCAGTCCCAGCTGACAAAGGCGGGGTACACCCTGGACAGGACGCCAATCCATCGCAGGGCCACACATAGACAAACACTGTTGTGCTTGTAAATATATAAATTTTTTTTAGGTCCAGTGCACTATTGTCTAGTCAAATATATAGAACTATCAACCATTTTAAGGACACACTGATATCCATGTAAACATTGATTTGTATTTAGAAAGACTAACAATTTGCAAATTTAAAAACAATCACTGTGAGTCGGTGGAAACTGAATATTTTGTTAGCTGCATTAAGTTCAAACACCACTCAGGTGTTTAAAGTTGTCTGTATTTATAATAGCGGATTTCGAAAACAATGCTTGAATCCTAACCCCGCACTATTCAGGTAGTCTTCTCAGGAAGTCACAAATTGATGATTTGTTTGAATTATTAAAAGCATTATCTAGAGCCATTTATATTTTTTTCAAAATTCTGTTTTATTTTTAAATTATTGAAGTGGGCCCTGTGATGGACTGGCGACCTGTCCACAGTGTACCCCACCTTTCGCCCGATGTCAGCTGGTATTGGCTCCAGCCCCCCACAACCCTATATGCAGGATAAGCGGCTGATGCTGGATGGATGGATGGCTTATTGAAGTGTGGACACCAAGCAACAAATTCCAACAAATATGGAATATTATGTTTTTTATGTCTTGCATGAAAAGGTTAAAAAAAGCTTTTAAGCTGTCATTTTGGTATTTTTAGTTAGGAATCATCTTTAGTTTGTTCATATCATTAATTTCAAACACCATACAGGTGTTTAAAGTTGAAAGTAATTATCACAGTTGCCATAGGTGGGATTCGAACCCATGACTGGAATAAGAAGCACTGCTTCAGAGACTGATGCTTTAACAAGTGCTTCAGGAAGACTTCTTAGGGAGTCACAACTTAATTCTTTGTTTATAGAAAAGTGCATTTGCTGTTTAAAAAAAGGTTTTTAGCTAGATGTTGGTGCTTTAAGTTAAAGCCTGTGAGTAGCTGAGCAGAAAAATATACATCATGTGTCCACACTCCAAACAGGAAGGAAGATTTAGATTGTGTGTGAGGACTGAATGTGGTTGCTGCTACTGTAACAAATTTTAATTTCCTGTGAAGGATCAATAAAGTATCTATCTAATTTTGGTATGAATTACCGTAAATAAGCACTAATTTCTAAACCCTAAAGCATAATCTGCTTTACCATCTATTTTTCTCTAAATGGGACAATCATTAACAAAATGATCATGCTGCATTAAAGACAACTTGAAATTAGCGACTGAGAACGTAAAATCATTAAGAAAACTTTCCCTGAGGTAATAAATCAAGTGAGAAGTAGGGTCATTTTATCATAGATGTCTATACAGTCTGACTTCTTTTTGCAGTCTGGAACCTCCATCATATCAATGATAGATACTGGATGAAGGCCAATAACAGCAAAGTGAGATATTAAAGACTTTCACAGGTTAGCTGCCGTAAAAATCGGGACAAACAAAACAATTAACTCGCCCACCATCCCACTTTTGATGCAACCTGAGCAGGTTGTTCACCCTGTAGAGGAACAATTTCCACGAATGCAAAAGCAGCAGTAGGAGACGGTCAAAGCAGACAACATTTTAAACACAGATCAAACCAAAAAGTCAGAGCATGGGAGTTTTTTTTCCTATCCTAGATTTGCTTCCAACAGTGACAGCCATCAAGTTCAGCTGAAAGAAGGGAAAGTGCAGAAGACTTTTTGAATGGTATGATTAATCCTCCCTTCTGGGTAGATTTACATACAGAGACAGAAGGAGGAAAGAAGAGATGGAGGTGGATTTGTTTAATCTAATAAAACAGTGTTTTGTGTATAGTAATTATCTGATGTTTTGTGCTAATTACTGACATTAAAATGGCTAAAATGGCTCTATCTATTGTGTCTAAAACAAGACCTAAATTGTTGTTTTCACATGCTTTGGGAAATGGAAAGATAGGAGTAAAAAAACAAACAAAGGAATAGATGAGTGATCTCTCCTGTCCTGTCCCAGCTTTGAGAGAGCAGGACCCTCGGGAGTCGCTCACCAATCCTTAATTCCATTTCCCAAAAAAGACTTTCCTATTTTTACCCTGCACTGTGATGATCCCCAGAGGGAAAGCACCCGCTCCAAGGCAGTTTGGTTTTCCCGCAGATATGTCAGTCCCTCAAGAAAACACAAAAAGAAACATGTGGAAAACCACAAGGATAAATTTGGCTGCTTATGCTGGAAAAGCTTGGAGTCTCCGTGATTGTACTCTCATATACTTCTTAAAAAGAAGATAGCTGAGGGGCTGCAAGTTGGTTTATGGTGAATTATGAGGACTCCTGTCAAAGTCAAAGTCTAAACCATAAACACATAGGCCCACAATATCAATGCACCATATTAAATTTGTGTCAATAAACTATTATGTACTGTGAAGCTGAAACACATTCTGAACATCCCATGATATATGCTTTAAATGTCTTCATATTATTAATAAATCGTGACATGAAGGCAGGAAAGCAAACTAGTAGAGTAGAATGACACAAAGTGCAAAGCACCACACCAAAGCTAAAAATACATCTTTTAATAAAATAAACTGTGCCAAAACAAAAAAGAACTCTTAATGTAATTTCTTTTTTTTCTTCTTTTTATTGATTTTCAAAACTTTATGTAAACAACAACAAAATTAAACAAAAACAACCCACCCCAAAACAACAAGGAGCACTGCAAAGTCCACATAAAAAATAAAAACATACATACATACAGCCCACATACACAAAATACAGTAGTCATGATTCAAAATAGTCACAACTGTCAGACAGCCAAATGAGTGATATATTGAATGTAAGAGAGAGAGAGAGAGAAAAGATAAAATAAAAAAAATAAAAAAATTATTACAGCCTCTGTAAAAAGGATTGCAGTGGGGCCCAGATCCTCCAAAATTTGTCCGACTTTTGATGAAGGTCATGAGTAAGTTTTTCAACTGAGACAATGGCAGAAATCTGTGATATCCACATATCAACTGTAGGGGCCTGTGGTGCTGACCATCTCAATAGTATACATTTCTTGGCCAGAAATAAAAGGATTGCAAGCAGATGTTTAGTGTCTGCATTAAGTAGAATGTCTGAAGCATGGGTAAAGAGACAGAAGGAGGGAGTTAGTGAGAACTGTTTACCAATGATCTCTTGTATCATGAGATGAACTCTTTTCCAGAAAGTTTGAATACAATTGCAAGACCAAAATAAGTGAATAAATGTGCCCCTATGTATTTTGCATTTATGACACAGATCTGAAGCATCAGGAAACATCCTCCTAAGGCGAACAGGTGTATAATAAGTTCGGTAGAAGAATTTAAAGTTCTGCTCATGTAAAGAAACTGAGGTGGAGTTGGGGAAGACCCCCTCACAAATTTCTTCCCAATCTGCCAGATCAAACATCAGTCCTAGGTCACACTCCCACACCAGCTTCATAGCATCATAACCTGAGGAGTCAGAGCCAGATAGTAAATGATATATCTTAGAGATAAGTCCTTTGGGAGATTTGGTCATGATAATCATATTCTCTAACTCTGACAATTTTGTACGTAAATTTCCTGTCCTCCAAAGAGAGCTCACAAAATGACGGATCTGTAGGTATTTATAGAAATCTCTATTAGAAATATTGAAATTGGCTGTAATTTGTTCAAAGGATTTAACAGAGTCCAGCATGTCCATAATGTTTGACAGTCCCTTAGATGACCATTCAGACAAGCCAATGCTTCTAATCTCTGCTGGTAAATCTGGGTTCAAAGTCAACGATGACCAGGAAGAGAGGGTGGGAGAGATATTAAGATATTTCCTCACGTCTCGCCAGGCCAGCAAAGTATTATAAACAATGAAGCTACTTCTGAGATGAGCCATTTGGTCTATACCACTTATAAAAAAAAGAGAATTAAGTTTGCTGGGGAGACAAGATTGTGACTCCAGATCTAACCATAAAGCGTTCTTTCTATTCATAAACCAATTTGATATGATTTTAAGTTGTGCTGACCAATAATAAAGCTGCAGGGAAACTTGACTCTTGGGTGTTTGTTGTTCCAGACAAAGCGAGATAAATGAGAATTTAGTAATTTGAAGTGTGCAGGGGATAAATAGCAGGGAAGATTTTGATATAAATAGTTCAGTCGCGGAAGAATGTTCATTTTTATAATATTGATTCTCCCTAAGAAGGAGGTTGGCAGGGGAGCCCATTTTATTAAATCATTTTTTATCTTCTGAATTAAAGGTGAGTAATTAGTTTCAAAAAGATTATTCAGATCAGGTGTAACAAAAATACCCAGATACTTAAAGCCTCTGATAGACATTTGAAAAGGAGATTGCATAAACCTTTCGGAGGGGATGCTGAAAGGGGTGGCGACAGATTTTCCTAAATTGATTTTATATCCTGATAAAGCACTGAATGTAGCCATAGATTCCAGGACAGCTGGAATTGATTTCTCAGGATCACACATATACAAAAGAACGTCATCTGCGAATAATGAAATTATATGGTTTCTACCGCCTATATTGATTCCAGATACATCCGGATTAGTCCTGATAATCTCAGCCAGGGGTTCAATAAACAAAGTAAACAATAAGGGTGAAAGGGGGGCACCCCTGCCTACAACCCCTACGAATCTTGAAGGGCTCAGACATCAAACCATTTGTGTTAACTGAGGCTGTTGGGTCTGAATAAAAGCTTTTAACCAGATTGATAAAATTTATGTAACACCTGAAAAAGAAACTGCCATTCAACTCGGTCAAAAGCCTTCTCGGCATCGAGGGAAACAATTACTGCTGGCTCTTTGTGAACATTAAGGTACTGAACAACATTAAGAACGCGTCGTATATTGTCTGAGCCATATCTCATTTTTATGAACCCTGCCTGATCTGGATTTATAATTTTAGGAAGGACGTTTTCCAATCTCCGGGCCAGTACTTTTGCCACAATTTTATAATCAACGTTAAGCAAACTAATAGGCCTAAAGGAGGAACAATCCAGGGGATTTTTACCTTCTTTTAGAAGAAGACTGATAGAGGCATGTCTCCATGAGGGGGGGGATGCCATTTCTCAAGATATCATTAACAGCAGGCATGAACATTGGTTGAATCTCTGGCCAAAATAGCTTAAAAAATTCCAATGGAAATCCATCGGGTCCAGGACATTTTCTGTTTGGCATAGATTTAATTGCAGCCCAAACTTCCTCCGGAGTGATAGCAGCATCTAAAAAGGCACGATCATCTTCCGTGACAGAAGGTAGAGATATGCTGCTCAGATAGGAGGAGATATCTTCCGGGTCAGCCATGTCCATATTATATAAAGATATATAAAAATCCCGGAAAGTGCTGTTAATAAGTATTGGGTCGTATGTGACGTCTTTGTTCTGCCTTCTGATCATGTTAATTGAGCGACAATTACCTTGATTTTTCAATAAATGGGAAAGCATGCGACTGGACTTATTTCCAAATTCATAGTATTTCTGTTTAGTATAAAGTAATAATTTCTGAACTTGAAGGGTGTAGTCTATATTAAGCTCAGATTTAATAGCCGTTAGTGCCTTCAAATTTGACAATGTTGGTGATTGTTTGTGTATTTGCTCCAGTCGGATCACCTCTTTTTCGAGGTTGTTTCTCCTCTCTGCGAGAACTGCTTTTTGGTAAGAACAATAAGATATAAGATGACCGCGTAAAGTGGCTTTTGCTGCATCCCAGATTATACCTGAAGATACGGGAGAATTTTTGTTGTCGAGCCAGAACTGCAATAGGTTACACCGAACAAAGTTGCAAAAGGAATTATTATCTAACAAGGATGTATTGAATTTCCAAGTGAATGTTCTAGGGATACGAAATAATAGATCAGCACCTAAAAATACTGGTGCATGGTCTGACAAAAGTATGGGGTCTATGTTACAGCTTCGAACAGAAAATAAAAATGACTTCGGGATAAAAAAATAATCCAATCTGGAGTAAGTATTATGGGGATGTGAATAAAATGTATAGTCCCTTGCTTTAGGATTTAAATGTCGCCAAATATCTATCAAACCAGTATCAGTGCATAGGTTTTTTAAGACAGCTGAAGCTTTCGGGTTTGGCAATTTTGCAGAGGAGGACCTATCCAAAGATGCATTCATTGTACAATTAAAGTCACCAGCTAAAAAACCGATTTCCTTACGATGATGGTTAAACAATAAGATCATTTGTGACATAAATTGAGGCGAATCATCATTAGGAGCATATACATTGAGAATAGTTATATGTTGTCCATGGATTGAGCCCTTAATTAAAATAAATCTGCCCTCTGAATCCTTCTCCTCATGCTCCAGAATAAAAGGAAGATTCTTGTGTATAAGAATGGCTGTACCCTCTTATTTTGTGAATGGGAGGAAAAATATACACTACCTACCCAGTCCCTTTTAAGTTTCAAATGTTCTGAAACAGATAACCTAGTTTCCTGTAATAGTGCTATATCAAGTTTTTTTTTTTCAAATGAGTCAAAACCTTCTTCCTCTTGATCACATGACCCAGTCCCTGTACATTCCAGGTAACGATCTTAAGAGAACCAGACATACAAACTGTAAGGGCAAAAAAACAGCTCTTAAACACCCAATGACATATTTGAATAGATTAATCTGTACATAGACATTTATGTATGTATAAAAGAAAAAGACATATTTAGGCTCCTGACATTTAACACCAAAAAAAATAAAATAAATAAAATACTGAATCTGCAAACAGCAGCATTCACCCTCCCCATCCTGTCCCCAAATGACAGAAAAAAGAACCCAAAAGATGTCACTGTTATTTCCAAGCGGCATAGAACTCTCGATTTTTACAGTTCGATCACAGCAACAACCGGACGCTCAAAACACCATCCATGGTCCAGGCAAAAGTAATGAACCACACTGAGAACCGTTCCAACATAGTAAATTTAAAAGGAAGGAAAAAATAATGTTATATGTGTCCCAGCGTGGATATAAAGTCTATCCTCCTCCATCTTTTATAAACAAATCAGGGAGAAAGAAAGCATAATAGAAATAATACCTCATTTAAGAGTGTCCAGAAATGCAGCGGCAGCCTCAGGCGTATCGAAAAAACGGATTCGCCCTTCGTGAAGGCATCGGAGGCGAGCCGGGTAGGCAAATCCACGGTACTTGTCGCAGCTGATCAGAGCCTTCACCACAGCACCAAATTCTCGCCTCCTCCTCAGGACCTCCGCGGACAGATCAGGGTAGATTTTTTGGAGAAAGTCCGCAAGCGAGGTGTCGCCCTCTACTTTCTCTGGTAAGTTGATAATTTTTAAATTTTTACGCCGACCACGGTTCTCCAAGTCATCTATTTTTAGCTGCAGGTGTTTCACCAACTTCTCCATGGCGGCTATGCTTGTCCCGTGGGCACCGAGGCCGTCCTCGGTCCCGGAGATTCTCCCCTCAGCCTCCTCCATGCGTTTTTCCAAGTCTGCCGCTCTACTAGAGAGCAGCGATAAGGAACTCTCCACCGAGCCGACAGAGGCTTTTAAATCGCCTAGTCGCGACATCAATAGTATCGAGTTGAGTACCGATTGATGCATCCATATCTTTCATCCGGAGGCCAGCGACTTTACCTCAGATAAGATCAGCTCCATAGTTGTTTCGTTGGTTATCTCTGAGGCGCTAGCGTTAGCTTCAGCTTGACTTGGCTCCTTCTGAGCAGATTTCTTCTTGGCGGAAGAGCCGGCGGGGTAAAAATGGGAAAATCTTTTTCACGATGCGGTCTAGGCATCCCCGAAGTGTTTCACAGTCGAGAAGGACGTATTTAACTGAAGGAAGTTAAAGGAATATTTTAAGCCTGGAGCGGAGAAGAGTCTCAAGCCTCCCTCTTGGACCAGACCACGTGACCTCTCCTTAATGTAATTTCAACCGTTTGTAGAAAACCAATGTCATCTTATTAAACTAAAAATAGGCTCTCATACAGTGTATTTCTGAATTCCCATTTTAAATTTCCTTTGATATACAGTATCTGCACTGGAAGGAAATAAACCT
>JALXJV020000014.1:2257062-2291587 GCA_024633595.2 Lepomis macrochirus | reverse complement strand
TAAGGGTCACGTGTTTGAGTTGGTGTGTCATCTTTTTCTCTCTCCCTTGTAGTGTTTTTTTTTCCTCCAATACCTTGGCTGCATGAGTGAGTGGCAGCAGGTGCCTGATCTCCATTCAGTGCTGGAGGATAAGAAGGCTGCTTTTCACAGCATGCTCTCTGTGCTTTCTCCTTGCTACCTGTAGAGCAGCCTACCGTCAGCCCGGTGAACAGTGCCAGCCAGTTTAACCAGTGGGTTAAACACCAGAGAGAGTCTGTGAGTCCAGAACTGTGTCTGGTTAAGTCCTCAGTGGATGAGGACTTTAGTGAGTTTGTTTAGTTTTATTTAGCATTAGACATTGTTCCCTCAGTTACTCACCTTGTGTTGATTTTTGTATTGCCTTGTGGGCTCGCTCTCCTTATTTTTTTTGAGAGAGTAGTTTTGCGTTGGTTTTTTTTTTCATTATTGAATAAATATACTTTTAGTTGACAAACAATTCCTGACTTCCCTGTTCTCTTTTGCCCCGGTTTTCATTATTATTGTTGTTCCTCCTCCCCTGGACTTACCACCTGGAGGAACGTAACAATTTGGGGGGGCTCGTCCGGGAGCTAAAAGAGACTGGAAATCGGTTTACCGTGGTTGGTTTGTATTGTGTGGTTTTGGTGACTGTGTGGTTGTCATTGTCCAGAGTTGTGGGCACCTGTTCTAACTTCCCTAGTTTAGACTAGAGGTGTCCAGCTGAACTGTTTGACAGCTCCTCCTTCGGACACCATTTGTTGTTTTGCCTTTTTTATGTTCGAGTAATCCTGGGTTGGGATTAATTCCCTGGTGGGGGTAGGCGTTTCGGGTTTCGCCATCGGTTGCTGCCTTTAAAGTTCAGCCTCGAGTCACGCGCTCCAGAAGATAGACTAGGTAAAGAAAGAATTGATAGGCAGGATCTGGGGAAGTTGTGGTGTGGCACAAAGTGCTGGATGGTGAGTATCATGTGTGTTATGTTTGCATTTTGTTTAGTTTAGTGGCAAGTGTGGTTAATTGCAGTGCTAGTGGGTGGCTAGCATGGCTGTCTTTAACCGGGAGGAGTTTATAGCGAATCCCACATTAAATCAGCTTGACTTGTGTAGGAAAGTTGACTTATATTTTGTTGCTGATCACTTTGGTATTTCTGTCAGTAGAGCTCTTGTCAAAAAAGAGTTGAAGGAAGCTGTGGTGAGTGGCCTAGTGCAGAAGGGAGTTCTTGGCTTGGTGACAGGTGAGACCTCAGATTTCCAGGTAGAGGTGATAGACAAATCAGAGCAGAGTGATGTTGTCACGCCCACAGTGAAGCAGGGTGAAGATGAACGGCAACAGTTCACCTTACCTCGTTTTGTACCGCACTCAGTAGAGTCCTCTTCTTTGTCACGAGATGACGCCCGACTGAAAGTCCGATTAGCCCGCCTACAGTTGGACAGGGAAGAGCGGGAGCGTGAGTTCCAGCTGCGTAGAGAGTTAGAGTTGAAACGCTTGGAGGCGGAAGCGGCTCTCAAGATGCGTGAGCTTGAGCTACAAGCTAGTGGTGTGCATAGCTCAGCTCCCCTGAGACTCGGTCTTCATCCACCATTGCTTTTGATGTGAATAAAAACATAGCACTAGTGCCTGCGTTCAGAGAGTCAGAGGTAGAAGGTTACTTTAAGCATTCGAAAGAATCGCAGTAGCTCTTCAATGGCCAAGGGACGCTTGGGCAATTTTGCTTCAGTGCAAGTTGACTGGCAAGGCTCAGGAGGCTTGTGCTGCACTGTCAGTGGAAGACAGCTTGTGTTTTGCTAAAGTTAAGAGCGCAGTATTACGTGTCTATGAGCTAGTGCCGAGGCGTATAGACAGCGGTTTAGGGGCCTCTGTAAAGCTGCTAGTCAGACTTATGCAGACTTCGCGAGGGAAAAGGTATCTTTGTTTGATCGTTGGTGTACGGCTTGCAAAGCTGAAGACTTTTCTTCCTTACGTGAGTTGATGTTGTTGGAAGAATTCAAGAACTGTGTGCCTGAGCGGATCGTTGTTTACTTGAATGAACAGAAAGTGGCTACTCTACAGCAAGCAGCTATGCTAGCGGATGAGTTTGCTTTAACGCATAAGGGTGTCTTCAGTAAGCCGATCTCGTCCTCTGTCTCTCCACCACATCTTAGTGCCAGCAAGAAGTCTGGTGATAGGCAGGTACCCCGAGTTGGTTTGACTAACTCAGCTACAAGTGCAAAAGCAGACAGACTTTGTTTTTTCTGTCATAAACCTGGTCACCTCATAGCAGAATGCATAACTATGAAACAAAAGCAGCAGGGTTCAGTTACGAAGCAGCCGAAAGGAGTGGGGTTAATTAAAACTGTCACTTCTGATACTGAGTCTACCTCTTTGCCAGAACCAGATGAATGTTTTAAACCGTTCATCCTTCCTGGTTCTGTATCACTCACAGGGCAGGTTGAAGATCAGCGTCAGGTCACCATACTGCGTGACACTGGTGGTTCGCGGTCTTTTATCCTTTCTAGTGTCTTGCCTTTAGATTCTAAGTCAGCCTGTGATGTCAGTACAGTTGTCCGAGGTATTGGTATGTGTTATGTGCCAGCCCCACTTCATCGAATCCACATCCAATCTAAGCTTGTTTCTGGTTGGTTCCCTGTAGCTGTACGGTCATGTTTTCCTGTTGATGGAGTACACTTCATCATGGGTAATGACATTGCGAGAGGTCCCGGTTTTCATTCAATTATTGTTGCTCCTCCTCCCCCTGGACTTACCACCTGGAGGAACGTAACAATTTGGGGGCTCGTCCGGGATTTGAACCCGGGACCTCTTGCGGGAGGTAAAGTGTACCCTGACCCTGAAGTTGTGGATTTACCCATTTCTGAGAGTGAGCCAGACGAGCTGCTTAAAAAACACCCAGAACTGTACTCAGTCAGTGTGCTGACTAGAGCTCAAGCTCGGAAAAAAGATCAGGAGGTAACCTTGTCTGACTCCATGTTCCCTTCTGTTTTTTCTGAGGACAGGATGCTTCGCTGGTGCAGAGTCGACGGAGGTGTGTGAAACTGTGCCTGAGACTCTTGCCACTCCTGAAGTACCACTGCCGTTGACACGTGAAGGACTCATTGATGCACAGAAAACTGACCTCTCACTGGCAAAGTGTTTTGCCGCAGTTGTTGCTGACCAGTGAGTGTAGTAAAGGACAGTGTTTTTTTGTGGAAAGCGGAGTCCTGATCGCGAAAGTGGTGTTCGCATACTGGTACAGTAACTGATCACGACAGGTGAGGTTTTCGACACAGTGTATCAGATAGTAGTTCCAGTTAGTTGGCGTAAGCATGTGTTAGGATTGGCGCATGAACACCCGTGGTCTGGTCATATAGGAATCACAAAACCTATGACCGTGTCCTTAAACATTTCTTCTGGCCAGGAATGAAATCTCATGTAACTCGGTTCTGTAACACATGCAGTACATGTCAGATGGTAGGCAAACCTAATCAAGTTGTGCATCCAGCTCCACTGCGACCAATTCCAGCAGTTGGTGAGCCGTTCGAGCATGTTCTTGTGGACTGTGTGGGTCCGTTGCCAAGAACAAAAGCTGGTAACCAATTCTTACTGACTGTTATGTGCATGTCCACTCGTTTTCCAGAGGCAGTTCCTCTGAGGAAGATAACAGCACCAGCCATCACAAAAGCATTGACTAAATTCTTCACTACATTCGGCCTGCCCAAGATTGTTCAGACTGATCAAGGAACAAACTTCATGTCTAGAGCATTCAAGCAGTCCTTGCAGTCCTTGGGAGTGTCACACTCTGTATCCAGTGCTTACCATCCAGAGTCACAGGGAGCATTAGAGCTGGCACCAAACCCTTAAGTTCGATGCTGAAAAAGTACTGTTATGACACGAGGGAAAGACTGGGGACGAAGGTGTGCCATTTGTTTTGTTTGCCATACGGGATGCCAAACAAGAGTCCCTGAGTTTATTTCCTTCCAGTGCAGATACTGTATATCAAAGGAAATTTAAAATGGGAATTCAGAAATACACTGTATGAGAGCCTATTTTTTAGTTTAATAAGATGACATTGGTTTTCTACAAGCGGTTGAAATTACATTAAGAGTTCTTTTTTGTTTTGGCACAGTTTATTTTATTAAAAGATGTATTTTTAGCTTTGGTGTGGTGCTTTGCACTTTGTGTCATTCTACTCTACTAGTTTGCTTTCCTGCCTTCATGTCACGATTTATTAATAATATGAAGACATTTAAAGCATATATCATGGGATGTTCAGAATGTGTTTCAGCTTCACAGTACATAATAGTTTATTGACACAAATTTAATATGGTGCATTGATATTGTGGGCCTATGTGTTTATGGTTTAGACTTTGACTTTGACAGGAGTCCTCATAATTCACCATAAACCAACTTGCAGCCCCTCAGCTATCTTCTTTTTTAAGAAGTATATGAGAGTACAATCACGGAGACTCCAAGCTTTTCCGCATAAGCAGCCAAATTTATCCTTGTGGTTTTCCACATGTTTCTTTTGTGTTTTCTTGAGGGACGACATATCTGCGGGAAAACCAAACTGCCTTGGAGCTGGTGCTTTCCCTCTGGGGATCATCACAGTGCAGGGTAAAAATAGGAAAGTCTTTTTGGGAAATGGAATTAAGGATTGGTGAGCGACTCCCGAGGGTCCTGCTCTCTCAAAGCTGGGACAGGACAGGAGAGATTACTCATCTATTCCTTTGTTTGTTTTTTTACTCCTATCTTTCCATTTCCCAAAGCATGTGAAAACAACAATTTAGGTCTTGTTTTAGACACAATAGATAGAGCCATTTTAGCCATTTTAATGTCAGTAATTAGCACAAAACATCAGATAATTACTATACACAAAACACTGTTTTATTAGATTAAACAAATCCACCTCCATCTCTTCTTTCCTCCTTCTGTCTCTGTATGTAAATCTACCCAGAAGGGAGGATTAATCATACCATTCAAAAAGTCTTCTGCACTTTCCCTTCTTTCAGCTGAACTTGATGGCTGTCACTGTTGGAAGCAAATCTAGGATAGGAAAAAAACTCCCATGCTCTGACTTTTTTGGTTTGATCTGTGTTTAAAATGTTGTCTGCTTTGGACCGTCTCCTACTGCTGCTTTTGCATTCGTGGAAATTGTTCCTCTACAGGGTGAACAACCTGCTCAGGTTGCATCAAAAGTGGGATGGTGGGCGAAGTTAATTGTTTTGTTTGTCCCGATTTTTACGGCAGCTAACCTGTGAAAGTCTTTAATATCTCACTTTGCTGTTATTGGCCTTCATCCAGTATCTATCATTGATATGATGGAGGTTCCTGCCTGCAAAACTTTTGGTAAATTATTCTTCACTTAAACATAGTAATGTTTTCCAACCAGTGAATGAATGTGGAAGCCCACTTTGCCATTAAGCTGTCAACACACCAAAAGTATTTTTTGGTGTGTTGACAGCTACTATCAAGTTGCATGCAGGGAAATGTAAGATCCAGCCACGCAGAAATCATGAGATATTTAAAGTCAATGTGTGCCCTAAACCTGCATTCTTTATAATGGGAACTCCACAGACTGCAAAAAGAAGTCAGACTGTATAGACATCTATGATAAAATGACCCTACTTCTCACTTGATTTATTACCTCAGGGAAAGTTTTCTTAATGATTTTACGTTCTCAGTCGCTAATTTCAAGTTGTCTTTAATGCAGCATGATCATTTTGTTAATGATTGTCCCATTTAGAGAAAAATAGATGGTAAAGCAGATTATGCTTTAGGGTTTAGAAATTAGTGCTTATTTACGGTAATTCATACCAAAATTAGATAGATACTTTATTGATCCTTCACAGGAAATTAAAATTTGTTACAGTAGCAGCAACCACATTCAGTCCTCACACACAATCTAAATCTTCCTTCCTGTTTGGAGTGTGGACACATGATGTATATTTTTTCTGCTCAGCTACTCACAGGCTTTAACTTAAAGCACCAACATCTAGCTAAAAACCTTTTTTTTAAACAGCAAATGCACTTTTCTATAAACAAAGAATTAAGTTGTGACTCCTAAGAAGTCTTCCTGAAGCACTTGTTAAAGCATCAGTCTCTGAAGCAGTGCTTCTTATTCCAGTCATGGGTTCGAATCCCACCTATGGCAACTGTGATAATTACTTTCAACTTTAAACACCTGTATGGTGTTTGAAATTAATGATATGAACAAACTAAAGATGATTCCTAACTAAAAATACCAAAATGACAGCTTAAAAGCTTTTTTTAACCTTTTCATGCAAGACATAAAAACATAATATTCCGTATTGTCAGCGTGGCATTTTGCCTTTGTTGCTTAGTGTCCACACTTCAATAAGCCATCCATCCATCCAGCATCAGCCGCTTATCCTGCATATAGGGTTGTGGGGGCTGGAGCCAATACCAGCTGACATCGGGTTAAAGGTGGGGTACACTGTGGACAGGTCAGCCAGTCCATCACAGGGCCCACTTCAATAATTTAAAAATAAAACAGAATTTTGAAAAAAAATATAAATGGCTCTAGATAATGCTTTTAATAATTCAAACAAATCATCAATTTGTGACTTCCTGAGAAGACTACCTGAATAGTCTTGAGGTTAGGATTCAAGCATTGTTTTCGAAATCGCTATTATAAATACAGACAACTTTAAACACCTGAGTGGTGTTTGAACTTAATGCAGCTAACAAAATATTCAGTTTCCACCGACTCACAGTGATTGTTTTTAAATTTGCAAATTGTTAGTCTTTCTAAATACAAATCAATGTTTACATGGATATCAGTGTGTCCTTAAAATGGTTGATAGTTCTATATATTTGACTAGACAATAGTGCACTGGACCTAAAAAAATTTATATATTTACAAGCACAACAGTGTTTGTCTATGTGTGGCCCTGCGATGGATTGGCGTCCTGTCCAGGGTGTACCCCGCCTTTGTCAGCTGGGACTGGCTCCAGCCCCCCGCGAACCTGTATGCAGGATAAGCAGTTGACGATGGATAGATGGATGGACAAGCAAAACAGTGGTGTGCCAAAGGGGTAAGCCACAGCTGAAACAGTGAAGCTGACCAAAACCTGCACGGATGGTTCCATGTAGGCCGAAAATGGCGTCAAAACCCTGTGACATCCAGTCGCACATGACATATGTAACTGTATTACTTGGATTTTAAACTTTCAGCGAATCTAAAAGACTATTAGGCCATCAGTGACACTGCGTTGGTGTTTGACAGGTGAGCCTCGTGAGGTCACGCATCTGAGTCAGATAAACACTCTGAGCCATGAAACTTATGTTGGCGCAGCTATGCAGCTTCCAGTATTACGGTGTTTCTGCCGCTGTTCTACGTCATCAAACCGACGGTTATGCTCGCGATCATGCGCAGTAGACGCTGGTGCGTGAAATGGAAGTAACCCGGTAGTAGTATTTTATTGGTCCAAAACTGGCTTCACTGCTGTCCATTCAAATCAGCGGGGTGGCTTCGTCCAGTAATATACTGTCTGTGTGGTGTGCCAGGAATTTTTGGTCACTGAATGCCCTCTGTTGGTGCTCTTAGTAACCTTCTCCAGTGCAATGGAGAAGGTTACTAAGACTGTTACATTCCGTCTAAATAGGTTATTGGTTTAGGGCTTGCCCCTCAGATTCAAAGGTTGTGGATCAAGTGCTGATCAGTATGTTAACTTGAATACTGAATTTAGGAAATATTTCTGCAAATAGAACTTTGCACACACGTCAGGTGGCCGGCAACCAACAGCAAATTGTCCCAATTTGCTCACTCCGCACTTTAATGAACTCCTCCTAGAGAATTAGTCTGATCGACATTTTTTTGCTGTGGTGTCTTATCCCAGTGATGATTACATGTTGTACAAATGGAGAGTTCTGGTCGCCGGATGTGTGGAGTTGAATAACTGGAAATGATGCACATGTGTTTCCATACAAATATGGAATTGGCCCAATATATGGCCCAATTGGCCACATAGTGGTGCGGTAATGAAGGCTTAAAAATGCAAACTTTGAAAGGCCACACCCATCACTCCGGTTGACTTGCACTTTCTCACAAGACATTAACCAATGAACTTTGAATGGGGCGTGGATGTGGACATAAATGAACACATCAGCACTCGTTGGGACAGTCATCACAAAACTCACGATATATTCAGCTAAGTGCCCCAGACAATTTCACAGAATCTCGTTCAAATTGGCCATTAGGGACAATACAAGTGTAAGAAATCGCATGACATTACACAAATTAGACTATGAATCAGATATTCATTCTTCAATCATCACAAATCTCACAGCATATGTTCTCATAAGAAGCTGAAAGATTCCCTGAAAATTTAATTGAAATCAAACATAAAGGGAAACTATGAATGCAAACAAACTGCAGGTGCTATAACGCAATGGCTACAAATTACAAAGTGTTTGTCCAATCAACACAAAACTTCTAGGATACGATTACATAAGGACCTTCCACATACACTGCAAGGTTCATTCAAGTCAACTACTATGGGTCACAATAAATGCATAATAACTGCAGGTGGAATTACTCAAATCAAGCTATAGATTAGACAATGTTTGTTCAATCGTTACAGAACTTGCAGGGTATGTTTCATGACAATATACAAAATTATTTTGAAGTTGCTATTGCAGAAAAAGCGCAAGTGCAAATCGGTGCTTGCGGCTCTTGTGTTGGTCATCTGCTTTTCTCTATTTGCCGTGAGCTGAAATACGCTAGAAAGATTAAAGGACAATTTAGGACAATCACTCCATAGACTGGCACATGTTTCCACAGAAATGGGAAACCAATTGACCCTTCGCTAAGCCCCGCCCCCCTTAGTTACTGTTGCTAAGTCCGACAAACAGTCGGCGCTGCCACTGTCTATTACTGCACTCCCTGGAGAAATATTGTCAAAATTGATGGAAAAAGCGACCTCAGAAAGAAGCTGGCAGTTTTTCAGTTGCATTATAGATTTGAAGGTTGTATTCAGGCTGTCAAACTGACTCAGACTGACTGAAACAGACGTGAAAAAAATTAAAGATAGAAGCTAAAGTCTACTGATCACAAAGTACAAGTGAACCACCGCATCCCCTGACGATTGAGACAAAAGACAACAATATGAACGATCAACACTGTTCCTATAAAGCTGGGTAGGTCTCTATTCATTATTATAATCATTAAAAAGCAGAACAGTAGGGCTTTATTACGTTCCAGTGAGTAGGAAGTTAGCTAGCACATCCATGAAAGTGTCGGACTTCAGTTAGAGCGAGTCTTATACTGCGCCACAACTAGCCAGCTGTGTATTCGGGATATGTCTTAGTGAAGGGTCAACTGGCCAAATGGTGGCGCTGTAATTGAGGCCAAAAAACTACAGGTTTTGAAGGGCCACTCACTTCACACTGTAAGGCTGATTAACATGAGATTTCTCCCATAAGTCCAGCTCAATGAGCTCTTCAAAATACTTTCCGGAACTATTAAGAGCTACTACAAAAAACTTTTGAATTTTCTGAAAAACACATTTTGTCTTCTCCTATCTCATTTACATCTTCTCCTAAACCATAGCTCCGATTGGTATCAAATTTCAGTGGATCATCAATAAATGAACCTCATCAAACATTATATAAAGCTTGTTGGTATGTGCTTTCGTTGTCAAGATATTGACCAATAAACTTAGAAAGGGGTATGGCACAGGACACAAAGATCAGCAACTGTTTGTCCAATCATCACAAAACTCAGAGGATATGTCCACATGAGTAACTGAGACATGCCCTGGAGGTATAATTCTAGTTGACCACTAGGGGGTGCTACAAACGTAAAGAATAGGAATGGTGTAACAAAAATCAGACTATAAATCAGATATGTTTTCTCCAATCATCACAAAATGGGCGTGGGGGGGAATAAAATATAAAAAAATATTCATATAAAATATTTCTACACTTCAAACGCACTTTAATTACCCTGTTTGCGTTTGTGTTGTTTTGCTATTTACACAGTTATTCTAAGTATATATCATTACAGAGGAGGGGGGACACCCCTCAGACAGGCGGTTGTCACATTATGTGACATTATGGGCTGTGCTGTAGGTCATTGGTGTGTTAATTAACATTTCTTTTGTTTTTGCAACATTCATCTGAAGATAATTATTTGAACAGATGAGATGAGTCTTGATAACTTAAAACAGAGATTTTGCTATTGAGAAGACCAAGAATGACAGTGTCGTCAGAGTACTTGATATATGTGTGAATTTTTTCTCTTTGGTTTTGAACAGATGAAACAAACAAGATATAATGTTAATCAATTAATGAGCTTTCGAGGTGCTGGTGGTTGTTTTCTTTCACTTTTGGACAGAACAAGACTAGCTGTCTCACCCAATTTTCTCACCTTAAGAAAAATATGATTTTAAGTTCAAGTTTCATCAACTGTAATTGACTTTACCCTTTAATTCTTGAAAAAGAGTGGAGTACATTCTTGGAGTTCTTTTTTCACTGGTCAGGACAAAGCATCTGACCAGAGGATTAATGTGTTTTAAAAGCTGCTTTTCACCTCAGATAGTGAGTGTTTTGGTTAGGACTACTGCTGAACAGATGTGGGGGTTTAAATAATTCATAACAATTGTGATTTACCTTTAAATGTTATTCATGTTAGAGATGAAAAACCTCTGAATCAACTCAGGTAATAAAGGTAATAACACTGACTGGAACAGATGAGATTTTGGGCTCCACAGGTCTATACAGGTCTGAAACTACCCAGATCCCAACAGTGATTCCTGATCTAGATGACTGTCATTCTATGTATGTGTAACCCCTTCAAAAAAGAACTGATTTCATGACACTCAGAGGCTTCTGCAGTGCCTGGTGGGAGGGCTGGTATGCACAAACAGACCTGAGAACCCATTCAAGCATGTATAAATTTGCATAGCAGCAGGCTGCTACATACAAATACAAGTGTAAAGGCACAAGGAAACGAAACACTGCAGGAACACACATACAGTATTTAAAATACACACTCCAGTCTGTCACCTCTCAGGTTGAGTGCTGTTGTTTATTTTAGCTAGTCTGTGTAAGAGTTAAAAATGGAATGTTTCAGCTACATAAAACACTTTGTTTCAACAGATCACTCACTTAGTTGCTTCCTTAACATAATAGTCCCAGAGCACCACGTAATGACAGTCTGACACACAGGAAAAATGTGTCTGTTTGTGTTTAAATTAACTGTGGTTGATTTACTCATGGTTATCCTCTTCATGTACATATGTGTTGTTGCACATTTTCCCCACCAGTCTGCTTGTTTATGTGTACACAGTGGTGGATTGTCTTGGTTGGTTGCATAGTTGCTTGCCTGTCACAGAAGAAGAAGAAAGCACTGTGCTTTATTTAAAGTTTACCTCAAAACGGACACTTTGATGATACCGGACTCTCATTTTACATTGAATTTACATTCAGCAGATGCTTCAGTACAGTACCGACCTTCATCATCATGGTAAAAATAAAGACATGGTTAGTATTATGAAATGATTGCAATTAGGTTTATTTACCAAAGCTATTTGGTTTAGGAAAAGATCATAGTTTAGGTTAAAGTCGGTAAGTTACGTTAGTAAGTCACGTGACAACTTATGTAGCTACACTGGTCCCAAGAAATAATGGCCATGCATCATACAGATGTCTTTTGAAGATTTATTTTATCACACACTCTCCTTCGATCAGCAGACACCGTGAAAACTACAAGAAAATAAAAGACATACAGCTTAAAACATTCATCTCATATTCACTTTAAGGCCTTTCAAGCTAGTGTCCATTGATAAACAGGCCACAAGGGTAGCTACGAGTGCAGGCTGGTGTAGCGAGCAAGAGTGGAGATGATGAATTATCTGAAGCTGCAGCTGAAGTTAAAACTGCAGCGCAGCTGAGAGCTGTTTCGCGACTCTAACATTAGCTAAGATTATGTAGACAAGGGCGGACTGGCCAATTGGGGGAGAACCAGGCCAAATCCTGGTGGCCTTTGAGCCAATTTGGCCTGCCATTGATAATCTAGAACACAAATCGGGCCCGCCACGTCATTTTATGTGGCCCGCAAAAGCTTAAAAGATTCATGATTGTCCTAAAATAAAAGTTTATGCTGCTATAAAGCGTTGATGAACAATAAACTACATCGCCCACAATGCATGGCGATTTTGTGACCTGCGAATTGACTGCATCCTAGATTGCGATCTTTCCACCACACACCGTTTAACTACGTTTTTTTAAGGACAAGTGAAGATGAGAAATGTATACAAACGATCCCAAAATGTCCAGTAAAATGTTATGCAGAAGGAAGGCAATTTCATGAACGATGGGAAAGTCAACATGTTTGTGTTAATAAGGAGATAAACCGGTAGGCTAGGCCTATGTCATTTACATTACATTTATTCATTTAGCTGACACTTTTCTCCAAAGTGACTTACAATTGCTATATATGTCAGAGGTCGTGCGCCTCTGGGGCAAGTAGGGTTAAGTGTCTTGCTCAGGGACACAGTGGGGATTGAACCCAGGTCGCTCACACCAAAGGCAGGCGTCTTAACCATTGTGCCATCCCACCCCCCTATGTCTTTTGTGTGTGTGCTCAAACACGTGCCACGTTACTTTATTCAGCGCAGAGAGACACCGGCATATCGGTACAGTACTTCGCTGAAAAAAGGCAAAGTGAGAGCGGCTATAGACAGGAGGGGAGCCAGCTTCACACAACATGGTGGAAACTCAGGTAAACTCCCACTGCAATGTTACAGTAATAGTTTTATCAGCTGCAGGTTGAACAGGCTCATTACATGATCACGGTACATTTACTGCATTTAGCCGACGTGCTACATCGTTAGCTCCCCTGTTGCTTTTCAGTAACTATCTTTACTATCTGTGTCGTGGTGGCTGCATCACTATGGGATAGTAAACACATCTCTTCACATTAGCTTTTTAACGCTACATCATTTCTTGCTTTGACAAATTGAGTTTGTGTTGGAGTCTGTGTTGTGCTGGCAGCAGGTCTTTCTTAGTGTTAGCAGACTCCATGTCGTAAGTTGCAGTGTCATCGATGCAGAGTGCAAAGTAGACACTGCGAGAGGCTTGGGAGTGCGCATTCACGTGTCAGTCACTGGATTTCGCAGAAAAGCCGACCTGAGCCTTCGAATAGGAACAGGAATACCTGCCTTCAGGTAATAGCCAATCCCGGCAAGTGGATCATTTTAATGTCAGATTGCAACCCCTTCACACACAGGCAATAAAAAAAGGATTCATTTTTGTAGAAAAACTACATACAGCCCCTTTAAGAGTAACCAAAACCCTTATGTGGCCAGTGGTGAAAATGAGTTTGACACCCCTGATCTAGAACAACAGTACAGGGTATTTTATTTTGAAAATTGACCGGATTCTTGCTGTTATGTCTGACTTCCTGTCCGGTTCATCTGCTCAGTGCTGCTTGACGGATGCAATGCAAAAATCTTCTTTCTGGAATGGAGTGGGAGACACTTCTGGGATGCACTGCAGCACTTCTGGTGTGAGCACAGACTAGAATGGCTGTCATCCGCATCGACAGTCACGACGCTAGGCAGATTCAGTGGGTCATGGAAACTTGGTATTAAATGACTTGGTAGCAGGTGGGCACCGTGGATGAAGCTCCGCCCTCGTATTGAAAACTCTGTGTTCACATACTCTACTTTAATGATCAGTCCCAAATGTCAGTAGATAAACATGGCCAAGACTATACCTGGTTTGGTACCTGTTAGTTACATCAACAAATAGGGTTCGACCCCCATAGACCAGAGATTTCCAAAGTGTGAGGCAGGCCTAGGGGGCTCCAAACAGTTTCAGGGGAAGCTCAGTGAATGGAATTGAAACCATATTACATTACTTATTGCATTAGTTACCCAAAGGAGATAGCATAGAATAGCCTACGTGTGTGAGTTCAGAGATACACCAGTTTTGGGGAAACAGTTTCCCCATTAGTCAGAAATATAAATGGCTTAGGACAGACTTTTGAAAAAACTATTTGGTGCAGTCAGACATTATATCAAACAGCAATATTAGGCTATTTTGGTTCAAATGTTGAGTGTCTATGGGATAAGATAATATAATCATGATCTCATAGACATCCAGGAATTGAGCGAAATTTACCAAGTAAATTAAAGATTGAGGTGGGGCATTTCCCAAGCTTTGTATGAGGAAAAGCCATGCAGGTTCAGAATTAGGAAACCCCTGCCATAGACTGTATATAAAGCGTTAGTGCACAAAAAACTAGCGATTTGGTGGTTTGTGTGAACAAGGTGGCCTGGGGTCGAGTCAAATTCCGGCCTGAATTTTTGTGCCAGTCCGTTATTATTAGTTATTCACTACCTAGGTTTATTGTTATATGTTTACACCTAACGTTATCTTTACCTTGTATCTAATCTATTTGTGTGTTTATCTTGTATTTTCAAGCGTTGTTTGGCTGTATGTTACTCTTTTACAAATGTGGTGATGTATCTGTTTTTTTGTAGTTATGAGAAAGAAATTTCGGCATTAGTGTACATGAACAACGCTTCCTAAAATGTCAGGATTTCCTAAATAGAACCCAAAAGCAGACCAGAGATGGAGTTCAGGAGGTTTATTACAGCACACAAAAGGTGGATGGTAAGCAAGGTTAGAGAGGGTGGCAGGCAGGCAGAGAACTTGAGCTGAGGTCCGAGAGGTGGGTGCTGACGGGCAGGCAGAGTAGCAAGGGTTGGGTCCAGAGATCACAAAAGTGATGGCTAGTGCAGATGACTAGAGACGGAGAGAAACAAAGTTACTAAGGATCTGAAACAACAGACTAAGGCCCTGTCCCATTTCTCCCCCCTTAAAACTTGGTTTTGAGTGCCCTCGACAGTAAAGTCCCCTCGACGAGGGAAGTGGGGTGAAGATCTTTCCCTATGAAATGGGACACCACTATATGCAAATTTGCGTAGTGAACGTGCTCACCCACGCCACGCGCAAGCGTCGACGTGTTCTACCGGTAGTAGCCTACTACTATTTTCATTCAAGGAAAATGATGGCTCCAGTGGTTGTGTTGCCTGTTGTGTGGGCTGTGTTGGTTTATCTACGTCTGATCAATCAACAGAGAAGACATGTGGAAAACAGAAGGCTGAAGTTATTAATTCCAGAGCTACGAAGTTATTTTCTCTTTGCCTTTTAGTTGTTTATTCACATTAATGGTGCAATCATCAGCAGGTTTATTAGACCCTGCCCTTTAAGACCGAATGCACATATTTCATCCCAACTGCCTAACTCCCATTTAAGACATGGACTGTTCTCAAACCGGTCATTTTGCCATATTTTTGTGTGTATTTGATGGTTTGGACGCGCATACCAAACCCAAAGTAAAGTTTGCTTGTCTAGTTGCAGTCTGTTTCTGAGCGCGCTGCCATGGGAACAGGGGCAGCGTCTCATGCGCTGATCATTGTGCTTGTAATAGCTATTTACTATCAAACACGTCCATGCAAGTTTTCGTAATTTGAAACAACAGACACTGCACTTTACAACAATCACCGATTGTGTTCAGTGCTGATTCTGAAGTTTGGGTTTAGGGAGAAATGACAGTGCTGTGATGGGAACGATGATGCGTTAGGCGAATGCGGCTCGTTTTTAATAGTTTTACCTCACGTTAACTTCTTTTAGAAGTTAATCATTGGAACCCGATATTGACAATAAAGTTAACTAACGTTACCCAGATCAAGCGTGAGGCCTATATTTGATGGGCAGACTCTCTCGAAGCAATCGGCAGATATCATTAACATCGGCAGATGAAATGAAATATGTTCGTGAAATATTTTGTAACATTAGTGTTCAAAACTCAACAGTCTATTGGATGTGCATCAAACTTACATATTCCAACATATTCCGACATTTTAAAATGATTATTTGCGAAAATATATTTATAATTAAATAGTTCCTTTCCAGCGGTGTCCGCCATCTTGGTTGAGAAATTTTGGCCGCTTCGCTGAGTTCAGTAAGGTATCCTGGGTAATTTCATCTCCCGCTCGTTTTGAGCCTGCATCGGACCTCACTATGTTTTGAGGGTTGATTTTAAGGGAAGATTAGCACTCCCCCTTGCTCCCTAAGGTATTGGGACACCCTACCCCTAGACGAGAACGCGCAAAAACGAGGGTTAGGGCAGAAATCTAGGGAAGGGAGGTATTGGGACAGGGCATAACTCAACAAGGCAAGTTAACGTGATGTTGGCTAGTGTGAGGGCATACACAAATGGCGATCCAGTGGTGACTGGATGGCTGGAGTTAGTATAAGAAGGCTGAGAGGATTGCTTGATGAAGAGCAGGTGAGTGATCAGGGATGAGGAGCAGGTGAGTGAGTGAGCCAGATCCGAGGACACGCCTCCCCTTCGCTGACTGTGCAAGCAAAGGGGGGGAGAACACAGACAGACAACACAAAAAAACAAAAAAATTGCACAAAAGGGAAAAATAATCAAAACTCACACATACACATACCAGAGCCTGGGACAAGGGTTCAAGACTTGGAGATCAACATAACATAGAAGGTCCCCAAGTATCTGCATTTCTGGTATATAAGCTACAGTACATAGCTAAACCTACTGTGTGAAAACTGTTACCGTAATTGGTGCTGTTATGCCATTATTTATTTCACCAGAAGTATAAAAAATACTGCATATTTTATTTCTGCCCTCAGGTCACCTATATTACCTATACACCTTTATTACTCCTTTGCACTTTACTCAATACATTTATAATTGATAAATCAAAAATATTAAACAGTGTGAGGAATACAGATAGATGGCGATGATTCATTGTTTTGACTAAGCTGATACTCCTATCTGTATCAACAGGTACAGCAAGGTACAACAAAAAGTCCAGGCGTGGAGCTTGTACTCATTGAAGGTGGAGAAGGACTACAGTTACATCACAGACCTCCAGAGTGAAATCCTCCTCCAACAGTTGTCTACTACTGAGGAGATGCCTAGAAGCAGAACCAGGTCAACATGGGGTTCAGTCAGGTGTCCCTGCCTCAACTTTATAGCTAGATACTGCAAAGCGTACAACAAAAAGTAATATAGTTGGTTTTAAAATGTGGTAATCATGTGATTGTGATATAATAAATCATCTCCACAGCAGAAATATGATGCTACATGCAAAGTCTGAACTGTCTCTGTAATCAGTCAAGATACCTCTGGACACACCTTGTTTTATTTCCTGTACATACTTATTTTTAATGATGGTTAAAAAGTATCTATTTGAGATATAGGTAGTAGTTTTAGTAGTATATAATAATAAGCAAGTGTTATGCCACACCTTGATGTCATTATTAGAGACATAAGACAGAAATGTTGTTTAAACAATGTACTGTGTACAATGTATTCATCCACATTCATAAACCTCTGTATTGTCCTAGTGGTTCAGGATAACAGTTGCACATCTTCCAGAAACAGCAACTTAGTATCACAACTCTGTGACCAAGTGCTCTACATTGCCAGACTATAAACTGTCTGTATGCTGCCTGACTGAACTGTCTGGTACTCTGTTCTATGTCTGGAAGATCAGCCATGTGTGGTGCATGGAAACACAGTAGTCTGGATGTTGCCCAGATTCTGGCCTGTATAGTTGTTAGAACCCCAAATTGGAAAGATTGGTGTAATTGGAAAGAACATTCATCAACATATTTTTATTGAACAGGGGTTTGTTGTTCTCTAAGAGGTAACAGGACTTCTGTATCCACATTACACACCAGGTCAATGTACCTAACACAGATGAGCCAATGGCTGAAGCAGAGCTGTAGTTAGTTGAGGTTTAATCAGTAAAAAATAATAAAAATGTAATAACAATAGTGATGGATTACATTTATGTAGCACTTTATTTTTCCTTTAAGTAGCTATTCTGGACCATTCGATCATATCACATGATGACAGCAGCTGACAATCTCACCATTAGCTACTATTTAGAAGGGCTGTTCCCAACTAAAGATTTACAAAATCGAATCAGAATTGTCAAGTCTTGCCTATAGTCCACTGATAGCTGATAGTAGAATCATATGAGTGTCTGTGAGGCAGAGGTTTGGAGGGGGGGGGTCACTGTAACTTACCATTCATCGGTCTTCAGTTTTGTGTGCTGTGCGACAGACAACTGCATACACGTCGCAGTTCTGTTTCACGTAGGCTACTGTTTGACAACGATATAATATTCTTTGAGTGGTTCATCAGTGGAGATAAATGATCAGAAGGTCCCGCAAGGTGCGGACAACTCGACACAACACCGGTGAAGCTGTGTCTCTTCAGGATGTGTTCCTCTTCTGACACACATACACACACAAACATATTACACCCACACATGTGCACTGACACATTATTTACAGTGTTATATGTTGAAATGTATGTTGTAATAGGTTGTATATTAAGTTATTGGGAGAAAATCATCATTTCATAACGTTGCGAAGCTTCGACTGTTAGATTGACAGTCGAATCAGGCTCTGCCCATCAAAGTATTGAATCGTAGACTATTCAGGGTCAGCCCTTCTATTTAGTAGCTGTACTGAAACTTTCAGTGACATGAAATGATCTTCATCAGCAGGCCAATCTCAGTTTTTAAGCTAATATGTATGAGAAGTCCAGGAAAATTTGCTGATAATATGCTTCAGAATATCTACTAAATTGACCTTGTGGGTATATTCAACAGTGATTTTTGCTTAATACAACAGCAAAAGAAACACGCATAACGTTACAAAATGAGGTGGTACCAACGAAACAGTTCTCAATCTTGCGATTACACCAAAGGCATAATTCCTTACACAATCAGATTGATTAACCATGCAAAACCGCTTGTATAAGATTTGTAATCTGTTATCTCCATTCATTCTATAGTTATGATTAAAATAGATAATCATCTAATGGACAAAGTCCCAGATCCAGATGTCTAATCTTGTGGTTTTTGGCCTTAAGCCTTAGTGTTCTCTGTCAGACATTATGCTGACAAGCCAAAGAAAACAAACTCCTGTAGAGAGAAGTGAGCTGCTGCAATCGAGGGCTGATTATAAGTCCAAACTGTCACATTGTTGCCTTGTGGCTCAATGAAATTACAGGTGTTTCCAACAACAAAGTATATGATCTCACACACACACATACACACACACACCTCCCACTCCACTACCTTAAAGCACAAAACTACCACTAAGACAAACAAACATGTAGACCCTATAGAGCTGTGTGATGTATAGAGTCTGTGGTGTTGCTGACTGTACTCATTTTTGGTTTTAATCTCTACAAACACAACATGCAAGAAAGCACAATGTATTGACATGTTTATATTTTAGTATATCTGTCACTTGGCAAATTTGTTTTTTTTGTTTTTTTCCACCCACAGCTCTGGTCTTTGCCTTCTTACACACACATATAAACACATACTCACTTTGCGTTACAACATGTTCACTATCTCATCCCCCACACACCCACTCACACACACAAACATACACACTCCCTCTTCCCTTTCCCTCCCTTGTCTCTAATTCCCGCAGCTGTTGCTCTTACTCACATTGCTGCCTCCTCCACGCAAAACCTCATCTGTGTGTGTGTGTGTATGTGAGAGAGAGAGAGAGAGAGAGAGAGAGAGAGAGAGAGAGAGAGAGAGAGTATAACCATATGAAAAGATTCTGAATGTAGGTGGGTCAAAAAGAGCAAGGGTAAGATATGAATGCAGATGAAATGCAGAGGTGAAATAAAAATCCCCCTCCTCTTTACCCCTGAGAGAGTCTATGACATCCCTTTCTCCCAGACCCATTGTGTTCCCTCTCCTTCCTCCCTTTAGCCTTCTTCACATCCTCAACAAATAAAAGCTCTGCATTCACATATCATAAATCTATCAGCCACATCTGGCTTCACGTGAATGTCAAGTGGAGAGTTGGAAGAGTGCAAATAGTAGCTAAATATATAAGAGGGATATCACATCTCTGAAAAGACAACTGTGTTATCTTTTGTTCCAAGTCAAATGTTTCAAGTCTGATAAAGCAGATATGTTTCCAATTTAAGATACAGTGACACATGACATATCTTGTTTTGAGCTCTCCTTTCCATCTTAGTTTATTTTCTCTGCTAAATTAGTTTTTTATTTACAGTTTTTATTCAGTTCTGTCAAGTTGAATGTTTAGTATCACAGTCTGCTCAATCTGTTCACAGTCACTACAGCTTAGGATCTTACGGTAGCAGTATACTGGGATGGTCGAACAGCTAAAGAAATATGAAGGTAAATATGGTGCAAAATGAAAGAGCTTGTAAACTTGATGTGAACTCTTGTAGAATACGATGTGAGAACTTGTAGAACAAAAATCTGTACTTGTATCTTAAAATTTTCACTTGTACACAATATTCACACAAAAAAAAACACGAGAGCTTGTAGAAAGAATCTGAAGTTGTATGCTGAAAGTTTCACTTGTAGAAAATATTCACACACACTGATGTTCTGAATATGAAGTTGCAGAAAAAATACGCACACGTGTAGACTGATGTTCACATAAAAACAATGACAGTTGCAAACTTATATATTTTTTTTACTTGAGTCCTTTTTCCAGTACAACCACAACTCTGTGATTACAACCTCTCGAATTGGTCTCTGCAACTTCACAAATGTGCTTTCTCCTGTTTCCTGTGACGAATCTGCGCACTGGAATTTTGCAACTTTTCTAGCATGTGGTGCAAAATTAACTTGCACTTGTAGCTGAGGGGAAGGGGAGGAGGAGGAGCTGGAGGCGGGGATGGAAAATCAATATGTGGCGGTCAGCGTTGATATTGTGGCGGGCCACCACAAATAGTGAAAGTATTAGAAGAAGATGAAGATACTTTCGATTGTCACATACACATACATGTTGTGAAATTCATTCTCTGCGCTTTAACCCATCCCTCAAGGGAGCAGTGGGCAGCTGCAGTGCAGCCGAGGGACCAACTCCAGGTTTTTATCAGTGCCCGGTAGTCAGTGCACTGACTGAAGAACTAACATGTTTTTGATGGTGGGGGAAACCACAGCACCCTGAGGAAACCCATGCAGACATGAGGAGAACATGCAAACTCCACACAGAAAGGCCTGGGACGACCAGGGTTTGAACCCACGATTTTCTTGCTGTGAGGCCACAGTGCTATCCACTGGACCACCGTTTGGAAAACACTGTAACTCATATGTTCATGTTCAAACTTTTTTGTAAAACAGGGTTGTGACATATGACTATAATAAATTCCATAAGTTATAAGTCATTCTCCAAGCTTGCTGAACGCACTGCCTCGTTAAAAAAAAAATGTCGCAGCGCCGTCCGCCTCGTTAAGTCAGAGCATCAAACCGATAAACATTGTTGTGAGCTAGCTAACCAATTTATCATGTCATTTACTTAGAACTTAGAGAAGGTATGTTCATTATGGCGTCTGTGCTTGCAGTGTTGGAGGACAGATGAAAGAAAACCATTGCACTTTCACCTGCCATGTCTAATATACAGTCTGCAACATGCATGCAACATGCATTTGATCCCCCCACACACACACACACACACCTCCACAGTAAAGTAAGGCACTATAAAACATAGTGGGAGTTATCGTTTGTGCGTGACAGGACCATCGACTGTATGATTGATAACAGCTGATACACGCACATTTGTTTCTGTCAAATAAGTGGTAAGTAATAGCTACTCCTGCTGGACAGTAAAGTATACTAAACTTTACAGTGTTAACTGTACAGATGTTAACACAGCACATCGTTAGTGAACACTCCAGGCAGTCAGTTTTTTGGTTGTCATGGTAATGTTACGTCCGACTATTAACCACACCCCATTCTCTGTTTGAGAAAGAGCGGTTGCCAAAAGCGGCAGATAAAACTGGCTGGAGGGAGGCTTTAAAGAGAATTCATAATATTTTACTACATGCCTTATAATGCATTACATTACTAATTCGCTGGAAGTATCCCCTCAGCCGTCTGACAGACACAGAACAAACTAAACACAAACAAAACTAAGCAACAACGCCTGTGATCAGGCAGAAATCTCACACACAGAAACACATGTTCACTTCAGCACCTCTGATAAAGTGCTGCAGGGCTTCTGTTTTTAACGTTACATTTTTATAGCCTACTTAAACTACTGTAGGCTATATGGCCACTTTGCCACAAACTGTCTGTGGTACCGCCCTGTTGAGAAACAGTAGACCAATTGCTGGGATGTACACACTTCTGCACATGCTTAATTGTGAGCATGTAACGATCTCTTCCTAATGAATTTGTTTTAAAGAGTGAAAAAGATACTAGCAGCAAGTGGAGATTGAACACACAACCCTTCAAACAGGAGTGTTGTACACTACTACTGACTGAGGTAACCAGACAGATAGCAAATGATGGATTATAAATGATCTGTTGACTATGTTTTGGCCCACCATCTAATGACTTGAAAAATATTTGGCCTAATGCCAGACTTATTTGCAGACCCCTGCTGTTTTTGCCCTTGAGTTTCTGTTCTGACCATTTCTGCTCTGTGTTTACATTCCACTGCAGGCCAACGTTCATAACGCACAGCACATGCTTGTCGACCTGATACTGTGAGTAGAGCGCACATTCTTGGACTCCTTAGTTATTGTTCTTGGTGACAAACAAACCTCAGTCAATAATCGTGCCACTGCACTGGCACACATGATTCCTGCATACAGGTAAAAAATAAAGTTCTGTAAACCTGTGGTGAGGATATCAAAGCAGTGGATCAGTGAGGCTATGGATGTACCTACCTAGGCTAACATACCTTCAGGCATGTTAGCCTCTGGTAGCTCGTTCCCCAGCATTTCCTGAGCAGCCAGGAAAGGGTGGCTGGGTGACTGTCCGAAGGAGGAATAGTCCTAAGCATTCAAAGCTCTCAGGACACCACCATTAGCTTCCCCACTCAGCGACACACCCGCTGAGAAACCAACTCTGATAATTGGCAGCTCCATTTTGCGAAGCGTGAAGTTAAGCGAAACCAGCGACCATAGTCAAATGCATTCCTGGGGCCAGAGCAGGTGACATTGAGTCCTATTTGAAACTGCTGGCTAAGGATAAGCGTAAATACAGTAAGATTGTTATTCACGTCGGCAGTAATGACTCCCAGTTACGCCAAGTTGGAGGTCACTAAGATTAATGTTGAGTCGGTGTGTTCATGCATAAAAAACAATGTCGGACACCGTAGTTTTCTCTGGACCCCTGCCCAATCTGACCAGTGATGACATGTTTTGCAGCGTGTCGTCATTCCGCCGCTGGTTATCGAGGTGGTGTCCAGCAAGCGATGTGGACTTTGTAGATCATTGGCAGACTTTCTGGGGAAGACCTGGTCTGATTCGGAGAGACAGCATCCATCCCATTGGGAAGGAGCAGCTCTCATTTCTAGAAATCTGGCCAACTTTATTAGCGGTCCATGACAACCCAGAGTTGAGACCAGGAGGCAGAGTCGCAGTCTAACACACTTCTCTGCTCCTCCGTTCCAAGAGTTACTTAGTGAAAACCCTATAGTGGCGGTGTCTGTCCCCGACCATTGAAATTATTTAAATCAAAGGTAAACAGAAGAGGGCTGTGCATAAAAACCTCATAAAAATTAAAACCACAGGAGCAATAGTGCAAACGAATAGCAGAGTAAACATCAGATCGCTCTCTTCTAAAGGTGTACTAGTAAATGAACTAATATCAGATTATGAAATTGATTTATTCTGTCTTACTGAAACCTGGCTGGGTGATGGAGAATATGTAAGCCTAAATTAATCCACCCCTCCCAGTCATATTAATACTCACATTCCTCGAAGCACAGGCCGAGGAGGTGGAGTTGCAGCTATCTTTGACTCTAGCCTAGTAATCAGCTCTAAACCTAAACTAAATTATAACTCATTTGAAAGCCTTGTTCTTAGTCTTTCACACCCAAGCTGGAAATCACTGCAACCAATTCTATTTGTTGTAGTGTACCGAGCACCTGGGCCGTACTCTGAATTCTTATCTGAATTTACAGAGTTTTTGTCAACTCAACGGACAAAGTTATTATTGTAGGGATTTTAATATTCATGTGGATGTTGAGAATGACAGCTTTAGTACTGCGTTTATCTCTCTATTAGATTCAATTGGCTTCTCTCAGAGTGTTCATGAACCGACTCACTGTTTTAATCACACCCTCGACCTTGTTCTGGTATATGGTATTGAAATTGAACATTTAATAGTGTTCCCACAGAATCCCTCTTTGATCCCATCTGATCATTGTTTGATAACTTTTGAGCTTGTAATGCTGAACTATCCTCCATTGGGCAAAAATTTCTATACAAGATGTCTGCCTGTTAGTGCTATAGCTAAATTTAAGGATGTGATCCCATCGGCTCTAAATTCACTATCAGGTATCAAATTAACAGAGGGACTCTTCGCGAATTTCAGTCCCTCCCAAGTTCGATCATCTTGTTGATAGTGCTGCAGGCTCGCTGCGAACAACACTTGACTCTGTAGCCCCTCTACAAAAGAAAATACTAAAACAAAGGCGGTTAGCTCCATGGTATAATACTGAAACTTCATAAAATTAAAGCAAATATCACAGAAACTTCGAGAGGAATTGGCGTTCCACCAAACTGGAAAATTCTCGTTTAATTTGGCAAGATAGTCTTAAAACTTATAGGAAGGCCCTCCGGTAATGCCAAAGCAGCGTACTACTTCGTCATTAATAGAGGAAAATAGGAACAACCCCAGGTTTCTTTTCAGCACTGTAGCCAGGCTGACAGAAAGTCACAGCTCTATTGAGCAAAGTATTCCCATTGCTCTCAGTAGTTACGACTTAATGAGCTTCTTTAATGATAAAATTCTAGCTATTAGAAACAAAATCCACCAAGACCTGCCCTCAACTGGCACGACTTAACTCAATACTCAGGAACTTTAGAAACCACTGTAAAACCAATTATATGTTTAGACTGCTTTGCTTCCCTCAATCTTTATCAACTAACTTCAATAATTTCTTCATCTAAACCATCTACCTGCCTCTTAGACCCCATCCCGACTAGGCTGCTTAAAGAAGTTTTGCCCTTGGTTGGCACTTCTCTGCTGGATGTGATCAATTTGTCTTTATCAACAGGCTACGTGCCACAGTACTTTTAACGTAGCTGTAATTAAACCTCTTCTGAAAAAAGCCCAACCTGGATCCAGACGTTTTAGCCAACTATAGACCTATATCTAACCTTCCATTTCTCTCTAAGGTCCTGAGAAAGCAGTCGCCAAACAGCTGTGTGACTTTCTACATAGCAATAGTTTATTTGAGGATTTTCAGTCAGGATTTCGAGCTCATCATAGCACAGAGACAGCACTGGTGAAAATCACTAATGACCTCCTAACTGCATCAGACAAAGGACTTGTCTCTGTATTGGTTTTACTAGATCTTAGTGCTGCATTTGATACCATTGACCATCAGATCCTATTACAGAGAATGGAACATTTCATTGGCATTAAAGGAACCACTCTAAGCTGGTTTAAGTCCTATTTATCAGATCGATTTCAGTTTGTACAGGTTAACGATGAGTCCTCCATGCATACCAAAGTTAGTGTTAGAGTTCCACAAGGTTCTGTGCTCGGACCAATCCTCTTCACTTTATATATGCTTCCTTTAGGCAATATTATCAGGAAACACTCCATAAACTTTCATTGTTATGCAGATGATACTCAGTTATATCTACTCGATCAAGCCAGATGAAACTCATCAGTTAGCTAAGCTTCAAATGTGTCTTCAGGATGTTAAAACCTGGATGACCTGCAATTTTCTAATGTTAAACTCAGATAAAACTGAAGTTATTGTTCTAGGCCATAAGCACCTCCGTGACGCATTATCTAGAGATATAGTTTCCCTGGATGGCATCGCCCTGGCCTCCAGCACCACTGTGAGAAATCTTGGAGTTATCTTTAACCAGGACATGTCGTTTAACTCTGACATTAAGCAAATTTCAAGGACCGCTTTTTTTCACCTACATAATATTGCAAAAATCAGGAACATCCTGTCTAAAAATGATGCAGAAAAACTAGTCCATGCATTTGTTACTTCTAGACTGGATTACTACAATTTCTCATTAACAGGCCCTTAATTATGCTGCTATAGGCTAGACTGCCGGGGGATTTCCCATGATGCACCGAGCTCCTCTCTCCTCTTCTCTCTTTCTCTCTGAGTGCAACCTCATCCCATTAATGCATGTTACTAACTCGACTTCTTCCCTTTCCCATGGTGCGTGTGCTTCCTCCTCCTGTACGCTTCCTGCGGGTGTTGCTGGCTCTGGAGCTGTGGAGTCTGGATCTGTTGTTGGGAGTCTCCTGCTGCCCCGTGTTCCTGCCTCGGCGCCCTCTGCTACAGTTGCAACTGCTGTTACTAGTCCTATTGCTATTATTACTGTTATTATTATTATCATTAACATTACTCTAAATATCTGTACCATTTTTCATTCAGTCTATAGCACCATTACCTTTACTGTCTGTACCTCTATGTGTATACTGTGTAGGTTGCCTCCCTCTGCTCTCTCTCTCTTGCTCTCTCTCTCCCCCTCACCCCCAACCGGTCGAGGCAGATGGTCGCCCACCCTGAGCCATGGTTCTGCTCGAGGTTCCCCTTCGAGGGAACTTCGAACTGCGTCGGTGGCGACACTATGGGAGCACGCTTTAGGCGTGGCAGGAGCTGAATCGCGAATGAAAACTACTCCAATCCTATTGGCTTTAATGAGAGCGGTAGCATGTGGCGCAGTAACCGTGGCAGTATATAAACGCGCCGGCACATAGGTGCGTTAGCTTTTCTATTCAGCAGGCACTTGGCTTATGTTGTTAGTGGAAAGCTCCAGCAAGAGAAGAATGGCTAGTGGAAAGGATTACCCACCTGGAAGTCGCGAGTGCGTCCTCTGAGATGAGCCAGTTCCGCAGATGTGTTCCTCCCTGCCCACGGTTTCTCGCGGTAGGAGATTCCCACGAACTGTGTGTTGCTTGTTTGGGTCTGCCGCTGCGCCACAGCAGCTCTCGAGGGGCTGGCTGTGGCCATTCGCGAGCCTTACCGATCGCGGGTACTGAGGTCCCGCGCTAGCACTCTTCTGCAGAGGGCGGCAGGATCACGCTCTCCCGTGGCTCAGGCCCTGCGGTTGCTGAGGCAAACCGACAGCTTCGGTCATGGGGATCGCAGCAGGACCTGCTGGAGGATCTTGAGGCGGCTGAGGCCCTTTCTCTGCCTTCATCTGCAGACTCCGACTCTCCTCGTTCCCTTCGAGAGCCCGGTTTTGGCTTCTTCCGCCCGGAGCGGCTCGCCCGGCGAGGCATGTGCGCTCTGACTCTGAGGAGCTAGATGCGCTAGCCGCCCTCGAGGAGGAGGAGGACTTCGGATGTCGGGCGGCGTCATCAGAGGGCGCCCGTGCGGATTGTGATGAGCTGCTGGAAGTGATGACGCGGGCTGTGGCTAAACTCAGCCTGGATTGGCCACCAGCCATGCAGAAGCCCGACACCAGCAGCAGGCTGTGATGATGCAGCTTCCTCACGAGCCATGCAGCGCCACCACGCTGGCCTACCATTCTTTCCTGACTTACACAATGAGTTGTGTAAGTCTTGGGATAAGCCCTTTCGGCCAGGCTGTCTACTCCCCAGCTGCTGGAGTACAGCAATGTGGCGGGGATTAAGGGCCAAGGATGCGGGAGTGTGCAGCGAGTGGAGGAAGATCTGGCGAGTTATCTCTCCCCTCGGCTGGCCTCATCCCTCCACCAACCAGCGCTGCCGACTAGACCGTGCCGTGTCACATCAGCACTAGTCGGCAAAGCATTCATGGCAGCAGGACAAGCCGGTCGCGAGTCTGCACACCATGGGGATTTTGCAGAGCGTACCAGGCGGACCTGCTCCAAGACATGGCTCAGAGGGGGCTCCCTACGCAGGAGGAGATGATGGAGCTACGCAGAAGCCACAGACCTGTCACTCAGGGTCACAAAACAGGCGGCTCGTCGCGGTGGGCGGGTCCATGTCGCCCTGGTGGCCACAGAGAGGCACCTATGGCTGAACCTGTCGGATATCAGGGAGAAGGACGCGGAGTTTCTCCTTGATGCTCCGGTCTCCACCACTGGGCTGTTTGGAGACGCGGTCAACTCCGTAGTGGACAGGTTTCGACGCGTGAAGACACAGGATGAGGCCTTCAGGCGGTACTTCCCCGCCAGGCTGGGCCCGTTCTGGTAGACCACCTAGTGCGTCCCAACCGTCCACCAGCACACACCGCCAGGACCAAAAACAGAGTGTGGCTTCCGTGCTCCCCTGGAACAGCTTGGGACAGGAGGCGTCGGCGCCGTGCCCCGACAGACAGGATTTGAGAACCGTCATCCAGTCGAGGAGGAGCCAGGCGAAGAGGTCCTGACTTGGTGGTCCAGACCGGAGGCCGACTGAGGTCCCCTCCAGAGTGGCTAGCAGCGCCAGTTTTCCCGCCGCCGAGGCCTCGGAGCACGCTCACCACCACCGAACCTCCACCATCCTGCCGACCCGAGGCGTGAGTCGACCAGAGGTTCGGCTTCCAAAATGTGGGTTATCGGGGATCTTTACCTGCCAGCTTGCTTCAGGAGACCGCCCGAGTCCAGCACAAAGCACCGGCCACCAACCCGAGGGGTTGGTCCCGCTAGCGGAGTTCGCAGAGACCTGGCGGAACTTGGCAGAGGTACCCCCTGGGTCCTCGCGCACCGTCATCGAGGGATACAGACTGCAGTTCGGGTTCGTCCCCAGCCGCGGGGGTGGTCCAGACCAAGATACGACCGAGCAGCGCCTGGTGCTGGGACAGGAAGTACGCGCGCTGCTGGAGAAAGGCGGTGGAGATTGTTCCCCAGCTGGGAAGCGAGTCGGGTTTCTACAGCGGTACTTCATCGTTCCCAAAAAGGACGGAGGCCTGCGCCTGATCCTGGATCTGCGGGTTCTGAACCGGTCTCTGAGGAGATACAGATTCAAGATGCTTACCATCCCCGCCATCGTGAGTCACATCCGGTCCGAGAACTGGTTTGTCACCATAGATCTCAAGGATGCGTACTTCCATATCCCCATCCGTCCATCCCACAGGAAGTTTCTACGGTTTGCCTTCGGAGGTGTGGCATACCAATACAGGGTCCTTCCCTTCGGCCTAGCACTCTCCCCTCGCACCTTCACCAAGTGCATGGATGCAGCTCTGACCCCTCTCAGGCTCCAGGGCATCCGAGTTCTCAATTACATCGACGACTGGCTAATTCTGGCACAATCCGAGAGCTGGCGGTTCGACATCGAGATGTCGTTCTCGCTCATCTTCAGCGTTTGGGGCTGAGGCTCAGCGTGAAGAAAAGTGTGTTGGTGCCCACCAGAGAACTACATTACGTAGGGGTGATGTGGGACTCAGGAACGATGCAGGCACAGCTGTCTCCAGCACGTATCCAGTCCATCTTGACCACAGTAAAGAGAGTGAAGTTGGGCCACGCCATCACGGAAAAACACTTCCGGAGGATATTGGGCCTCATGGCAGCAGCTTCCAGCGTAATACCTTCTGGTCTACTGCACATGAGGGCCCTGCAGTGGTGGCTGAAGACCAAGGGATTCTCCCCGAGGAGAAATCCGTTCCGCCTGATACGGGTCACGCACAAATGTCTTCGCGCCCTATCAGAGTGGAAAAAGCCTTGGTTCTTGTCCCAGGGACCCAAGTTAGGGGCATCTTGTCGCCGTGTAATCGTTTCGACAGACGCTTCCCTCACTGGGTGGGGGCGGTCATGGGAGACCGCTTCGGCACAGGGGCTCTGGCAGGAGCATCATTCGTCATGGCACATCAATTGCCTCGAGATGCTGGCAGTATTCGGGCTCTGAGGAGCTTCCTGCCCGAACTCCGGGGTCACCGCGTTCTTGTCAGGTCCGACAATACAGCAGTGGTGGCCTATCTGAATCACCAGGGGGGTCTGCGCTCGCGCCCTCTTTGCAGACTGGCGCACCAGATCCTCCTGTGGTCCCGACGGAAGCTACTGTCCATCAGAGCGATGTTCATTCCGGGACTTCAGAATCAGGAGCAGACTCACTGTCGAGGCAGGGGCGAGGCCGGGGAATGGAGACTCCACCCGAGGTGGTGGAGTCATTGTCGCGTAAGGTTCGGGCCCATAGGCGTGGACTTGTTTGCGTCTCAAGAGACTACGCACTGTCCTCTATGGTTTTCCCTGACACCTCCGGCCCCACTAGGGCTGGGCGCCATGGTGCACTTCGTGGCGAGGCTACGTCTGTAGCTTTCCCCAGTCGCTTTGCTCGGGGATCCTGGAGAGGGTCCGTCAAGGCGGTGATTCGGCCTACTACTAGTAGCGCCCGTTTTGGCCGACCGGGTGTGGTTCTCAGACCTGCTGGATCTCCTGGAAGGTCCGCCATGGCAGAGTCCCTCTGAGGAGAGACCTGCTGTCCGGGAAGGGGCGGGTTCTTCACCCTTGCCCGCCCTGTGGCGGCTGTGGGTTTGGCCCTTGAGGGCGCAGTACCTAGAGGCGGGCCTAACGACAGGAGCAGTCGAGACACTCCTTAGCTCCAGGGCCCCATCCACCGCGGAGGATATGCGGCATCAAATGGAATGTTTTCTCTACATGGTGCAGAGAGCGCACGCTGGACCCAGTTACCTGCCGGTGGTTCAGGTGCTGGAGTTTTGCAAGACCAGCTTCTCTGCAGGCCTTTCCCCATCCACCCTCAAGGTGTATGTGGCAGCTATATCAGCTTTCCACACCCTTTGTAGGGATGGGTCTTTGGGGAGAGCTTCCACTAGTCGTCGCGATTCCTCCGTGGGACCCGGAGGATGAGACCTGTGACTTCGCCCCAGAGTTCCCACCTGGGACCTGGCAGTGGTGCTCGAAGCTTTGGCTGAGGCCCCGCCGAGCCCCTTGAGTTGGCTGAGGCCAAGTACTTGACCCTGAAGATGGCTTTTCTCCCTGGCTATCACTTCTCTGAGGAGGGTGGGGGACCTCCAGGCTTTGTCAACTGCTCCACAATGCCTGGAGTTTGCCCCAGGGAATAGGAGAGCCATCCTGCACACTTTCCAGGATACATTCCTAAGGTGCAGTCCAGCGTGATGGGTCCGGTGGTACTGCAGGCATTCCATCCTCCACCTCATGTGGCGGCAGAAGATGAGGACTGCATTTGCTCTGCCCGTCAGAGCACTGAGTACAGTATACTCAGAGGTCCTCTCAATGGAGGAAGGCAGACCAATTGCTGGTATGTTTGGGTCCCCAAGGCTGGGCTCCCAGCTTCCAAACATCACGATCAGCAATTGGATCGTTCAGACTATCTCCCTGGCTTATAAGGTGCGCAGCTTGCCTTCACCTATGGCTGTAGGGCTCACTCCACGAGAGGCATGGCAGCCTCCACGGCTCTCCTCTCTGGAGCATCTCTGCAGGAGGTCTGTGATGCAGCTGGCTGGGCCACTCCTCACACCTTCATGCGTTTCTATAGTCTGGACCTTCCCTCCGCACCCGGCACCCGTGCGCTCTCGCTCTAGGTGCGTGCCCACTGGTTGCCTGCACGCTAGGGCAGGCGGGGGTTCGACGCGGCATAGTGGGTATCTGCGTTCCCATAGTGTGCGTCACCGGCGCGGTTCGAGTTCCCCTCGAAGGGAGCGTCTCGGGTTACGTAGGTAACCCTTGTTCCCCGAAGGGGAGCGAGACACTCGTCGGTTCACCGCACCTCTCCCGCCTGGAGTGCCTTGCTTCATAGTAAGAGCTAGCGTACCTATGTGCCGGCGTGCTTATATACGCCCTACGGTTACGCCGTCACATGCTACCGTTCTCATTAAAGCCAATAGGATTGGAGTAGTTTTCATTAGCATTCAGCTCTGCCACGCCTAAAGGCGTTCCCATAGTGTCGTCACCGACGCAGTGTCTCGTTCCCCTTTCTCGGGGAACAAGGGTTACCTACGTAACCCGAGACGTTTCTGCCTCTTAAAAGGAAGTTTTTCCTTGCCTGTGTCGCCTAGTGCTTGCTCTTGGTGGGAATTGTTGGGCTTCTGTAAATAACTTCAGAGTATGGTCTAGACCTGCTCTTTATGAAAAGCGCTGTGAGATAACTGTTGTTGTGATTTGGCGCTATATAAATAAAATTGAATTGAATTGAATTGAATGTTTGGACTGTACTGACTGGGATGTTTTCAGGACTTCTACCAACAGTCTGGATCTTGGCCACAATCCATCATCTTATCCTCTCCATTTTCAAGGGGTAGCTCCACCTCTCCAGGATGGTGAGGGAGGGAGGAGGTGGGGAGGCTCACTAGAGACATGCTATGTGCCTGCCTGCTTCAAAACCTCCACCATCATTACTGTCCAAAAAACCAAGGACCACAGGACTGAACAACTACAGGCCCATCGCCCTGACTACTGTGGTCTTTTGAGTGCTTTTTTTATCCTACCTCTAATCCATCACAGACCCACTCCTCCAGCACCACCTCCAGCCACCAGACCATCAAACTCTTGAAGTTTGCAGATGACTCTACCCTCGTTAAGCTCATCTCTGGCAGGGACAAGTCCGCCTACAGGTGGGAGATTGACATCTGGTGAACTGGTGCAGCCAGAACAACCTAGAGCTCAATGTTCTGAAGACAGTAGAGATAGTTGTGGAGAAGCCCAGTCCCTCCCACCCACATCATCCTCTGTGACTCCACAGTTGACAGTGTGGTGTCATTCTGCTTCCTAGGCACCATCATCTCCCAGAACCTCAAGTGGAGCTGAACATTACCTCCTTCACCAAAAAAAGCCCAGAAGAGTTTGTCCTTCCTGCGGCATCACCATCTGGTACACTGCTGTCACCGCCAGGGACAAAGGCAGGCTGCACTGTATGATTTGGTGTGCAGTGAAGGTGATTGGTTGCCACCTTACATTCCTTCAGGACCTGTAAACCTACAGGACTCTGAGGCGAGCAGGACAGATTGAAGCTGACCCCTCCCATCCTGGTCACAAACTGTTTCATACACTCTCCTCTCCCCTGTGGTCCATCATGACCAAAACTTTGCGCCACAACAACACTTTTTTCCAACTGCAGCAACCTTAACAAGGCCCCACTGTCACTTGAATCTCACCCTCCTTGCACTTTATACACACAAACATACACACACATTACCCCACACACATCTGACTGGACACGTTACACTGCTCAATGTTGAGACAAATTCCTCGTTGTGAAAATGTACCTGGCAAAAAACTCATTTTGATTCTGAAATAAAAAGACAAAATTTTTTAAAAGAAATTACCAAGACGGGAATTGGATTCTTGAACTATATCTACCTACCAAGGAGGAGACCTCTGTCCCAAATCTCTTTCGCCTAATGAGTGTTTGTTTACGTTAAAGGCTTTTTTTGTTTCGTTCAAAAATGTTTAATTTAACTTTAATGTTATCAATATTTAAACATTTCTCTGTGATACAATTACAGAAATAACCATGGTCACTTTAATTGAGAATTAAAGTTTTACCTGTAATTCAGAAATAACTTGCTGCATGCACTAATATCAAGGACAGTGTTACAGTATTAGTACTTTATCCAGGGTTCAATTATATAAAATAACTTTTTACACTAGTGCACTCATTTTAATTTTCTCTTATTCTGTGTTGGTTGATAATTGTTATGACTTGTGTGGTAAGGTGAAGTATGCATTTTAGAGAGAGCTCCCTATTTGCTCTTAATTACACAGGTTTTGAGTCATCTACACTCTGTTGTGGCTATTTGGACACATTCAGGGCATTTATTTTAAACTAATTTATGAATTGTGTGAGGTCAGATAAAGATAATGAAGTTTCCTTTTTCTATTAAGGATAATTTTACATTCGAACTCCGTCATGTATGACAAAGACTAAGCAGTCTATTGAAACATGATTTGATATTATGGTTTTGAAACAATAATATAAAGGCTCAGCTTTAATGGATGGCTTAACCATTTTCAGTCTTGGCATTAAAATGAAAGGCTGCTCATGAGGCAGGGAGTATTAAGGCAGTCATAAGTACTTACTCATGACCATGCCTTCTCTTCCCTTTATTAAAAACATTATAACACACAATTGTAACAATAGTTTTGCTTATTAGTGTGCAACCCACATTCACCCTGTGAATAAGACTATTACATAGGACATGAAACCCAGAAGCCTTCTCTTGGTGATGAAGTATTCAAATGCTTGTTAGCTTCTTTGTTCAATCAAGAGGGTTGAGGGTAACGTGATGCAAAAAGAGTAGGAGTGTGAGAACTGGACTCCCGAGCTGAATAAGCTATGCATATCGTTTTAAGAAAACAGGGGGAGTTTAGGTTATTTCTCTGCCTATTCTGTCTTAGTTTTGATCTGTTCTGTATCTGTTATTTTGTCTGCTTATTGTGTTCTGTGCATTAGTGCACAGAACACACTGTTGGTTTAATGTCTAGTTTAATTTTGCTCTCTGCTGGTATTAGTTTTGCCTTGTTTGGTGTGAGTTTAGGTGTCTGCTCTGTTTTGTTTAGTTATGTGCGTGTTCTGTTGTGTGCGTTGTTCTATGTTTTGTGTCCCACAGTAGTTTGATTCTTGTCTGGTGTCCTGTAACCTGTCTGCCTGGTCTTTGTAATTTT
>JALXJV020000014.1:2237066-2256562 GCA_024633595.2 Lepomis macrochirus | reverse complement strand
GAGTTTTCGAGCATGTTGAGGCCGCGAAAATGGGGCTTACTTTGCAGAAAAAAGAAAGAAAAAAATAAATAAATAAATAATAACCTAACAGTTTCAATAGGGTCCTCGCATGCGGTTACGTGCTCGGGCCCTAAAAAAATAATCCTTACAATTTCAATAGGGTCCTTCGCGACGGTTCGTGCTCGGGCCCTAATTAAAGCTGCAAGCAGCGATGAATGGCCCTCGCACATGTGGCGCTGTCGAGGCGGAGGCGTCGCTGCTAATTCCTCGACCTCTGCCTTTGTGGCTGTGAATTTGCTATGCGTTTGGATGCTGCGCGGACGGTGTTATACGTCACTTCCTGTGTCCCAACCGCAGCCTAATTGGCGCCAAAAGTCACACAGACCTTATGGAAGTCATGCCGCATAAGGTCCCCAAGTTAAGTGTTGATCGGCCATTCCTAACCTAGGCAAATTGTGGCATGGTTTGAAATCCCATTCATTTCAATGGGACTTTTTATGGCATTCCAGCTTCGATTATAGCGCCACCTTTTGGCCAAATATCACAAAATTTATCAGGTGTAATCAGGGACCCATGGGGAAGATTTGACCCAAATTTGATGTCAATCGGACCTGCAGTTCCGGAGATATAAAATGAATGTAAGCCATGGGGATTCTTTTTTTCGTGTTTAATCCCCAATAACAGCGCCACCTATGGGCAGATTAGGATGCACTTTGGTACCTGAGGTCAGGGGACCATGCTGAACAATTTGGAACAAAGTTCACGTCAATGCGACTTGCGGTTATACCAGAACATATTTTTCGCGTTAAACAGTGCCACCTAGAGGCTAGTTGCACCAAATTTTGCACAGGCCCTCAGGGCGACGTCCCACATAGGTCGTCCGAGTTTGGTGTCGATTGGCCATTCCAAAGCAAAGATATGACATCAGTTAGTCTTGCTAGCGCTTTTGCGTGAGTAATCGTTAGCTTATAGCGGGAACAGTTTTTTTGCGTATCAATCTGGGGAGCACAAGCCAGTATGATGTGTGTCCAGAGATGGTCCATGCCAAATTTGGTGTCGATCGGACTTGCGGTTTCGGAGGAGTTAATTCTGAGTGGCTGGTCAGTTTTCGCGGATTTTGGCGCAAAAAATTGAAGGCAGAAATGGGCGTGGCCTATACCAGGAGATTCAGCTCGATCCCCTATATATAGACATGTCCCCAAAAAATGTCGTGCATGTAGGTCAAAGCGTGCGACGGGGGCTGTTTCGTTAAAGGTGACTTCCTTTTGCCAGCAGGTGGCGCTATGGCTGGGGGTGAATGTCGGCATGTACATTTGTTCAGGGCGGGACTCTTGTCAAATGTACAAAATTTGGTGCAGATCTGAGCATGTATAGCGAAGTTACTACAACTTCCTGTTTCATGGCTGAATAATCGATGCCATCGGACACGCCCATTGACGAAAATGCGCAGATAGCACAACTTTACATCGTCAATGCCTTTAGAAGGCACAGCAGAAATTTGAAGTCGATCCGACTAAATCCCTAGGAGGAGTTCGTTAAAGTACGGAGTGTGTGAATCTTCCCAAAATGGCCTTCAAATTCAAAATGGCGGACTTCCTGTCGAGTTTTGGGTATGGGTTCTTGAGGCTTTTTTGTGCGTCTTGATATGATACACGTCCCCACCAAATTTCGTCCATGTAGGTCGAACGTGGACGAGGGGCTAATTTTTTCCAATTTTCTAGGTGGCGCTAGCGAGCCATTTTTCCACGCCCGTCCGCGAAACCCACAAAATACGAAATTTTTCACCAGTCCTGACATGTGTGCCAAATTTGGTGAGTTTTCGAGCATGTTGCGACCGCGAAAAGGGGCTTACTTTGCAGAAAAAATAAAGAAAAAAAAAATAATCCTAACAGTTTCAATAGGGTCCTTCAAGACGCTTCGCGTTCGGGCCCTAATTAAAGCTGCAAGCAGCGATATGGCGGCCCTCGCACCTGTAGCTGCCGTCGGGTGTGAGCTGGTCGCGTTGCCTATTGTGGACCCCTGCCTGCGCGGCGGTGAATTTTCTATGCGTCGGAGGCTGCATGAAGGTTTTGTTACCTCACTTCCTGTTGCCAGCAGGTGGCGCTATGACTGGGGTGAATGTCGGCATGTACATTTGTTTAGGGCAGGACACTTGTGTAGTGTGTAAAATTTCGTGCAGGTCTGAGGATGTACACTGAAGTTACAACAACTTCCTGTTTCATGGCTGAATGGTCGACGCCACGGACACGCCATTGACGAAAACGCCGCAGATAGCACAACTTTACATCGTCAATGCCTTTAGAAGGCACAGCAGAAATTTGAAGTCGATCTGATTACATCCCTAGGAGGAGTTAGTTAAAGTAACGGAGTGTGTAAATCATCCAAAAATGGACACACAATTCAAAATGGCTGACTTCCTGTTGAGATTAGAGGAGTGGTCCAAGAGGCTTTTTGTACGTCTGGACATGATAGATATACTACAGAAATTCTGTAACTCTAGGTTAAACGTGGGCGGGGCTGCTTCGCTAAAGGTCACTTCCTGACGCCAGCAGGTGGCGCTATGACTGTGGGTAAATGTCGGCATGTACTTTTGTTCAGGGCGGGACTCTTGGCAAATGTGCAAAATTTCGTGCAGATGTGAGCATGTACACTGAAGTTATAACAACTTCCTGTTTCATGGCGAATCATGGACGCCAGGGACACGCCCATCGACGAAAACGCGCAGATAGCACAACTTTTTATCGTCAATGCCTTTAGAAGGCACAGCAGAAATTTGAAGTCGATCCGACTAAATCCCTAGGAGGAGTTCGTCAAAGTCCCCACCAAATTTCGTACATGTAGGTGGAACGTGGACGAGGGGCTAATTTTTTCTAATTTTCTAGGTGGCTTAGCGAGCCATTTTGCCCCGCCCATCCGCTGAAACCCACAAAATAATCGAAATTTTTCACCAGTCCTGACATGCGTGCCAAATTTGGTGAGTTTTCGAGCATGTTGCGACCGCTAAAATTGAGCTTACTTTGCAGAAAAGAAAAAAAAAAAAATTAAAGCTGCAAGCAGCGATGAGTGGCCCTCGCGACCTGTAGCGGCGTCGAGTGTGTTGCTACCGCGTTGCCTATTGTGGACCCCTGCCTGTGCGACTGTGAATTTTCTTTAGCGCCGGAGGCTGCATGAAGGTTTTGTACCTTACTTCCTGTTGCCAGCAGGTGGCGCTATGACTGGGGGTGAATCTCGGCATGTACATGTGTTAAGCGCGGGACTCTTATTAAATGTGTAAAATTTCGTACAGATCTGAGCATCTACAATGAAGTTACAACCACTTCCTTTGTCATGGCGTAAGACTTGAACTTTGACGCCACGCCACGGACACGCCATTGACATATATGAGCAGATAGCACAACTTTACATCGTCAATGCCTTTAGAAGGCACAGCAGAAATTTGAAGTCGATCCGACTCTATCTCTAGGAGGAGTTAATTAAAATACGGAGTGTGTAAATCACCAAAACTTTGCCATAAAATTCAAAATGGCCGACTTCCTGTTGAGTTTAGGGCATCGCTCCAAGAGGTTTTTTTGTGCGTCTGGACATGATAGATGTACCACAGAAATTTCGTACATGTAGGTCAAATGTCGCGGCGGGGCTGCTTCGTTAAAGGTCACTTCCTGTTGCCAGCAGGTGGCGCTATGACTATGGTTCAATGTTGGCATGTACATTTGTTCAGGGCGGACTGTTGTCAAATGTACAAAATGTGGTGCAGATCTGAGCATGTATAGCGAAGTTACTACAACTTCCTGTTTCATGGCGTAATTGTCGACGCTCACAGACACGTCCATCGACGAAAACGCGCAGATAGCACAACTTTACATCTTCAATGCCTTGAGAAGGCACAGCAGAAATTTGAAGTCGATCCGACTAAATCCCTAGGAGGAGTTCGTTAAAGTACGAAGTGTGCAAATCGTCCCAAAATGGCCACCAAATTCAAAATGGCGGACTTCCTGTCGAGTTTAGGGTATGGGTTCTTGAGGCTTTTTTGTGCATCTTGATATGATACACGTCCCCACCAAATTTCGTGCATGTAGGTCGAACGGGAACGAGGGGCTAATTTTTTCTAATTTTCTAGGTGGCGCTAGCGAGCCATTTTGCCCCGCCCGTCCGCTGAAACCCACAAAATACGAAATTTTTCACCAGTCCTGACATGCGTGCCAAATTTGGTGAGTTTTCGAGCATGTTAGCGCCGCTGAAAATGGGGCTTACTTTGCAGAAAAAAGAAAAATTAAAGCTGCAAGCAGCGTTAGCGGCCCTCGCACCTGTAGCGCGTCGGGTGTGATGCGGCCGCGTTGCATATTCTGGAGCTCTGCCGGTAGCGGCTGTGCATTTGCTACTGCGCTCGGACGTTGCATGAAGGTTTTGTACCTCACTTCCTGTTGCCAGCAGGTGGCGCTATGACTGTGGGTGAATGTCGGCATGTACATGTGTTCAGGGCGGGACTCTTGTCAAACGTGCAAAATTTCGTGCAGATCTGAGCATCTACAGTGAAGTTACAACCACTTCCTCTGTCATGGCGATGACTTGATCTTTGACGCCACGCCACGGACACGTCCATCGACAAAAACTCACAGATAGCACAACTTTTCATCTTAAATGCCTTTAGACGTCACAGCAGAAATTAGAAGTCGATCCGACCAAATCCGTAGGAGGAGTTCGATCAAAATACCGAGTGTGTAAATCATCCAAAATTGCCATAAAATTCAAAATGGCCGACTTCCTGTTGGGTTTAGGGCATCGCTCCAAGAGGCTTTTGTGGGTCTGGACATGATAGATGTACCACAGAAATTTCGTACATGTAGGTCAAAGCGTGCGGCGGGGCTGCTTCGTTAAAGGTCACTTCCTGTTGCCAGCAGGTGGCGCTTATGACTGTGGGTTAATGTCGGCATGTACATGTGTTCAGGGCGGACTCTTGTGAAGCGTGCAAAATTTCGTGCAGATGTGAGCATGTACACTGAATTTACAACAACTTCCTGTTTCATGGCGAATCATCGACGCCACGGACACGCCCATTGACGAAAATGGGCAGATAGCACAACTTTACATTGTCAATGCCTTTAGAAGGCACAGCAGAAATTTGAAGTCGATCCGACTAAATCCCTAGGAGGAGTTCGTTAAAGTACGCAGTGTGTAAATCGTGCCGAAATGGCGGCCAAATTCAAAATGGCGGACTTCCTGTCGAGTTTAGAGCATCGCCCAAGAGGCTTTTTTTGTACGTCTGGACATGATACATGTGACACAGAAATTTCATTCATGTAGGTCAAACGTGCGGCTGGGGCTGCTTCGTTAAAGGTCACTTCCTGTTGCCAGCTGGTGGCGCTATGACTGGGGGTGAATGCCGGCATGTACATGTGTTCAGGGTGGGACTCTTATTAAACGTGTAAAATTTCGTGCAGATCTGAGCATGTACACTGAAGTTACAACAACTTCCTGTTTCATGGTGAATCATCGACGCCACGGACACGCCATTGACGAAAACGCCGCAGATAGCAACAACTTTACATCGTCAATGCCTTCAGAAGGCACAGCAGAAATTCTAAGTCGATCCGACTAAATCCCTAGGAGGAGTTCGTTAAAGTACGGAGTGTGTGAATCGTCCCAAAATGGTCGCCAAATTCAAAATGGCGGACTTCCTGTCGAATTTAGGGTATGGGTCCTTGAGGCTTTTTTTGTGCGTCTTGATATGATACACGTCCCCACCTAATTTCGTGCATGTAGGTCGAACGTGGACGAGGGCTAATTTTTTCTAATTTTCTAGGTGGCTTAGCGAGCCATTTTGCCACTCGAACGTCCGCTGAAACCCACAAAATACTAAATTTTTCACCAGTCCTGACATGCGTGCCAAATTTGGTGAGTTTTCGAGCATGTTGGCGCCGCGAAAAAATGAGCTTTACTTTGCAGAAAAAAGAAAGAAAGAAAAAAAAAAATTAAAGCTGCAAGCAGCGATGGACGGCCCTCGCACCCGTAGCGCGTCGGGGTGTGATGCTGCGCCGCTGCATATTCTGGAGCTCTGCCAGTGCGGCTGTGCATTTGCTACGCGATTCGGACGTTGCATGAAGGTTTTGTAACTCACTTCCTGTTGCCAGCAGGTGGAGCTATGACTGTGGGTGAATGTCGGCATGTACATGTGTTCAGGGCTCGGACTCGTCAGCCTACATATAAAGTTTGGTGCAGAAGTGAGCATGTATATTGAAGTTACAACAACTTCCTGTGTCATGGCGTAAGAGTCGATGTTTGACGCCATGCCACGGACACGCCCATTGACGAAAACTCACAGATAGCACTAACTTTTCATCGTCAATGCCTTTAGAAGGCACAGCAGAAATCTGAAGTCGATCCGACAAAATCCCTAGGAGGAGTTAGTTAAAATACGGAGTGTAAATCATCTCAAAATGGACGCACAATTCAAAATGGCCGACTTCCTGTTGAGATTAGAGGCAGTGATCCAAGAGGCTTTTTTGTGCGTCTGGACATGATAGATGTACCACAGAAATTCGTGAACTGTAGGTCAAACGTGGAGCGGGGCTGCTTCGTTAAAGGTCACTTCCTGTTGCCAGCAGGTGGCGTATGACTGTGGGTGAAATGTCGGCATGTACATTTGTTCAGGGCGGGACTCTTGTCAAACGTGCAAAATTTCGTGCAGATCTGAGCATGTACAGTGAAGTTACAACGACTTCCTGTTTCATGGCTGAATCATCGACGCATACGGACACGCCCATCGACGAAAACGCGCAGATAGCACAACTTTTCATCGTCAATGCCTTTAGAAGGCACAGCAGAAATTTGAAGTCGATCCGACTAAATCCCTAGGAGGAGTTAGTTAAAGTACGGAGTGTGTAAATCGTCCCAAAATGGTCACACATATTCAAAATGGCCGACTTCCTGTTGAGTTTAGAGGAATTGCTCCAAGAGGCTTTTGTGTGCGTCTGGACATGATCCATGTACCACAGAAATTTCGTACATGTAGGTCAAACGTGCTGGCGGGGGCTGCTTCGCTTAAAGGTCACTTCCTGTTGCCAGCAGGTGGCGCTATGACTATGGTTGAATGTTGGCATGTAGATTTGTTCAGGGCGGGACTCTTGTCAAATGTGCAAAATTTCGTGCCAGATCTGAGCATGTACAGGCGAAGTTACTACAACTTCCTGTTTCATGGCGAATGGTCGACGCCACGGACACGCCTATCGACGAAAACGCGCAGATAGCACAACTTTACATCTTCAATGCCTTGAGAAGGCACAGCAGAAATTTGAAGTCGATCGGACTAAATCCCTAGGAGGAGTTAGTTAAAGTACGAAGTGTGCAAATCGTCCCAAAATGGCCACCAAATTCAAAATGGCGGACTTCCTGTCGAGTTTAGGGTATGGGTTCTTGAGGCTTTTGTGCGTCTTGACATGATACATGTCCCCACCAAATTTCGTCCATCTAGGTCAAGCGTGGAGCGGGGCTGCTTCGTTAAAGGTCACTTCCTGTACGCCAGCAGGTGGCGCTATGACTGCGGGTGAATGTCGGCATGTACATGTGTTCAGGGCGGGACTCTTGTGAAAGCGATGCAAAATTTAGCGTGCAGATCTGAGCGCGTTACACTGAAATTAGAACAACTTCCTGTTTCATGGCCGAATCATCGGCGCCAGCGGACCGCATCCATTGGCAACAGCGCAGATAGCACAACTTTACATCGTCAATGCCTTTAGAAGGCACAGCAGAAATTTGAAGTCGATCCAACTAAATCCCTAGGAGGAGTTCGTTAAAGTACAGAGTGTGTGAATGCGTCCCAAAATGGCCGCTAAACTCAAAATGGCAGACTTCCTGTCGAGTTTAGGGTATGGGTTCTTGAGGCTTTTTGTGCGTCTTGATATGATACACGTCCCCACCAAATTTCGTGCATGTAGGTCAAGCGTGGACGAGGGGCTAATTTTTCTAATTTTGTAGGTGAGCTAGCGAGCCATTTTGCCCGTCCGTCCGCGAAACCCACAAAATACGAAATTTTTCACCAGTCCTGACATGCGTGCCAAATTTGGTGAGTTTTTCGAGCATGTTGAGGCGCGAAAATTGAGGGCTACTTTGCAGAAAAAAGAAAGAAAAAAAAATAATAATAATAATCACTTACAATTTCAATAGGGTCGCTCGTACGTTTAGTGCTTCGGGCCTAATTAAAGCTGCAAGCAGCGATGGGCGACCCTCGCACATGTAGCGTTGGGGTGTGAGCGGTCGCGTTGCCTATTCTAGCACCTTTCCGGTGCGGTTGTGAATTTTCAGCAGCTCGGATGTTGCATGAAGGTGTTGTACCGCACTTCCTGTTGCCAGCAGGTGGCGCTATGACTGTGGGTGAATGTTGGCATGTACATGTGTTCAGGGCGGGAGTCTTATCCTCCCTGTAAAGTTTGGTGCCAATGTGAGCATGTACAGTTAAGTTAGAACCACTTCCTGTGTCATGGCGATGACTTGATATTTGATGCCACGCCACGGACACGCCCATTGACGAAAACTCGCAGATAGCACAACTTTACATCGTCAATGCCCTTAGAAGGCACAGCAGAAATTTGAAATCAATCCGACTGAATCCCTAGGAGGAGTTAATTAAAGTACGTAGTGTGTAAATCACCAAAACTTGGCGTAATATTCAAAATGGCGGACTTCCTGTCAGGTTTAGGGCATCGCTCCAAGAGGCTTTTGTGCGTCTTGACATGATACATGTCCCACAGAAATTTCGTGCGTAAAGATATAACCTGCGGCGGGGCTGCTTTGTTAAAGGTCACTTCCTGTTGCCAGAAGGTGGCGCTATGACTGTGGGTAAATGTCGGCATGTAGATTTGTTCAGGGCTGGGACTCTTGTCAATAGTGTCAAATTTCGTGCAGATCTGAGCATGTACAGCCAAGTTACAACAACTTCCTGTTTCATGGCGAATCATCAGCGCCACCGGACACGCCCATTGACGAAAACGCGCAGATAGCACAACTTTTCATCGTCAATGCCTTTAGAAGGCACAGCAGAAATTTGAAGTTGATCCGACTAAATCCCTAGGAGGAGTTCGTTAAAGTGCGGATGTGTAAATCATCGCCAAAAATTGCCATAAAATTCAAAATGGCCGACTTCCTGTTGAGTTTAGGGCATTGCTCCAAGAGGCTTTTGTGCGTCTGCACATGATAGATGTACCACAGAAATTTTCGTACATGTAGGTCAAACGTGCGGCGGGGCTGCTTCGTTAAAGGTCACTTCCTGTTGCCAATAGGTGGCGCTATGACTCTGGTTGAATGTTGGCATGTACATTTGTTCAGGGCGGGACTCTTGTCAAATGTGCAAAATTTGGTGCAGATCTGAGCATTTATAGCGAAGTTACTACAACTTCCTGTTTCATGGCTGAATCGTCGGCGTACGCGGACACGCCCATTGACGAAAACAGCGCAGATAGCACAACTTTTCATCGTCAATGCCTTTAGAAGGCACAGCAGAAATTTGAAGTTGATCCGACTAAATCCCTAGGAGGAGTTACGTTAAAGTGCGGAGTGTGTAAATCACCAAAAAATTGCCATAAAATTCAAAATGGCCGACTTCCTGTTGAGTTTAGGGCATTGCTCCAAGAGGCTTTTGTGCGTCTGCACATGATAGATGTACCACAGAATTTTCGTACATGTAGGTCAAACGTGCGGCGGGGGCTGCTTCGTTAAAGGTCACTTCCTGTTGCCAATAGGTGGCGCTATGACTCTGGTTGAATGTTGGCATGTACATTTGTTCAGGGTGGGACTCTTGTCAAATGTACAAAATTTGGTGCAGATCTGAGCATTTATAGCGAAGTTACTACAACTTCCTGTTTCATGGCGAATCGTCGACGCCACGGACACGCCCATTGACGAAAACGCACAGATAGCACAACTTTACATCGTCAATGCCTTTAGAAGGAACAGCAGAAATTTGAAGTCGATCGGACTAAATCCCTAGGAGGAGTTCGTTAAAGTACGGAGTGTGCAATTCGTCCCAAAATGGCCACCAAAATCAAAATGGTGGACTTCCTGTCGAGTTTAGGGTATGGGTTCTTGAGGCTTTTTGTGCGTCTTCATATGATACACGTCCCCACCAAATTTCGTGCATGTAGGTGGAGCGTGGACGAGGGCTAATTTTTCCAATTTTCTAGGTGGCGCTAGCGAGCCATTTTGCCACGCCCATCCGCGAAACCCGCAAAATACGAAATTTTTCACCAGTCCTGACATGCGTGCCAAATTTGGTGAGTTTTCGAGCATGTTGCGGCCGCGAAAATTGAGCTTACTTTGCAGAAAAAGGAAAAAAGAAAAAAAGAAAAATAATCCTTACAATTTCAATAGGGTCCTCGCACCGTTAGTGCTCGGGCCCTAATTAAAGCTGCAAGCAGCGATGGGCGGGCCCTCGCACCCGTAGCGTGTTGGGGTGTGATGCTGCCGCGTTGCATATTCTAGAGCTCTGCCAGTGCGGCTGTGCATTTGCTATGCGATTCGGACGTTGCATGAAGGTTTTGTAACTCACTTCCTGTTGCCAGCAGGTGGAGCTATGAGTGTGGGTGAATGTCGGCATGTACATGTGTTCAGGGCTCGACTCTCAGCCTACATATAAAGTTTGGTGCAGAAGTGAGCATGTATATTGAAGTTACAACCACTTCCTGTGTCATGGCGAAGAGTCGATGTTTGACGCCATGCCACGGACACGCATCGATGGCGAAAACTCACAGATAGCACAACTTTTCATCGTCAATGCCTTTAGAAGGCACAGCAGAAATCTGAAATCGATCGGACAAAATCCCTAGGAGGAGTTAGTTAAAATCACGAGTGTGTAAATCATCTAAAATGGACGCACAATTCAAAATGGCCGACTTCCTGTTGAGATTAGAGGAGTGATCCAAGAGGCTTTTTTGTGCGTCTGGACATGATAGATATACCACAGAAATTCCGTAACTGTAGGTTAAGCGTGGCGCGGGGCTGCTTCGTTAAAGGTCACTTCCTGTTGCCAGCAGGTGGCGCCAATGACTGTGGGCCAAATTCGGAATGTACATGTGTTCAGGGCGGGACTCTTATCAAAGCGTGCAAAATTGCGTGCAGATCTGAGCATGTACAGTGAAGTTACAACGACTTCCTGTTTCATGGCGAATCATCGGCGCTACGGACACGCCCATTGACTAACAGCGCGCAGATAGCACAACTTTTCATCGTCAATGCCTTTAGAAGGCACAGCAGAAATTTGAAGTTGATCGGACTAAATCCCTGGGAGGAGTTCGTTAAAGTACGGAGTGTGTGAATCGTCCCAAAATGGCCGCCATATTCAAAATGGCGGACTTCCTGTTGAGATTAGAGGAGTGGTCCAAGAGGCTTTTTTGTGCGTCTTGACATGATAGATGTACCACAGAAATTTCGTACAAGTAGGTCAAACATGCTTCGGGGCTGCTTCCTTAAATGTCACTTCCTGTTCCCAGCAGGTGGCGCTATGACTGGGGGGGATGTGGGAATGTAGATTTATTCAGGGCGGGACTCTTGTGAAGTGTGTAAAATTTCATACCAATCTGAGCATGTACAGGCAATTTACTACAACTTCCTGTTTCATGGCTGAATGGTCGACGCACACGGACACGCCCATGGATCGAAAACGCGCAGATAGCACAACTTTACATGTTCAATGCCTTGAGAAGGCACAGCAGAAATTTGAAGTCGATCCGACTAAATCCCTAGGAGGAGTTAGTTAAAGTACGAAGTGTGCAAATCGTCCCAAAATGGCCACCAAATTCAAAATGGCGGACTTCCTGTCGAGTTTAGGGTATGGGTTCTTGAGGCTTTTTTGTAGCGTCTTGATAAGATACACGTCCCCACCAAATTTCGTGCATGTAGGTCGAACGGGGACGAGGGGCTAATTTTTCTAATTTTCTAGGTGGCTTAGCGAGCCATTTTGCTACGCCGTCCAGCGAAACCAACAAAATACTGAAATTTTTCACCAGTCCTGACACGCGTGCCAAATTTGGTGAGTTTTCGAGCATGTTGCGGCCGCTGAAAAGTGAGCTTACTTTGCAGAAAAATAAAGAAAGAAAGAAAGAAAGAAAAAAAAAAAAATTAAAGCTGCAAGCAGCGATGGTAGGCCCTCGCACCTGTAGCACGTCGGGTGTGATGCTGTCGCGTTGCATATTCTGGAGGTCGGCCGGTGCGTCTGTTCATTTGCTATGCGCTCGGACGCTGCATGAAGGTTTTGTACCTCACTTCCTGTTGCCAGCAGGTGGCGCTATGACTGTGGCTAAATGTCGGCATGTACATGTGTTCAGGGTGGTACTCGTTATCCTACATGTAAAGTTTTGTGCAGATGTGATCATCGTACAGTGAAGTTACAACCACTTCCTGTATCATGGCGATGACTTGATCTTTGACGCCACGCCACGGACACGCCCATTGACGAAAACAGCGCAGATAGCACAACTTTACATCGTCAATGCCTTTAGAAGGCACAGCAGAAATTTGAAGTCGATCCGACTCTATCTCTAGGAGGAGTTAGTTAAAATACGGAGTGTGTAAATCATCCAAAACTTTGCCATAAAATTCAAAATGGCCGACTTCCTGTTGAGTTTAGGGCAATGCTCCAAGAGGCTTTTGTGCGTCTGGACATGATAGATGTACCACAGAAATTTCGTACATGTAGGTCAAACGCTGTGTCGGGGGCTGCTTCGTTGAAGGTCACTTCCTGTTGCCAGCAGGTGGCGCTATGACTATGGTTGAATGTTGGCATGTACATTTGTTCAGGGCAGGACTGTTGTCAAATGTACAAAATTTGGTGCAGATCTGAGCATGTATAGCGAAGTTACTACAACTTCCTGTTTCATGGCGTAATCATCGACGCCACGGACACGCTCATCGACGAAAACGCGCAGATAGCACAACTTTTAATCGTCAATGCCTTTAGAAGGCACAGCAGAAATTTGAAGTCGATCTGATTACATCCCTAGGAGGAGTTAGTTAAAGTACAGAGTGTGTAAATCGTCCCAAAATGGTCGCACAATTCAAAATGGCGGACTTCCTGTTGAGTTTAGGGCATGGCTCCAAGAGGCTTTTGTACGCTCTGGCCATGATACATGTACCACAGAAATTTCGTAACATGTAGGTCAAACGCGTGCGCGAGGGCTGCTTCATTAAAGGTCACTTCCTGTTGCCAGCAGGTGGCGCTATGACTGCGGGTGAATGTCGGCATGTAGATTTGTTCAGGGCGGGACTCTTGTCAAATGGGCAAAATTTGGTGCAGATCTGAGCATGTACAGCCAAGTTACTACAACTTCCTGTTTCATGGTGAATCGTCAATGCCACGGACACATCCATCGAGCGAAAACGCCCAGATAGCACAACTTTAGATCGTCAATGCCTTTACGAAGGCACAGCAGAAATTTGAAGTCGATCCGACTAAATCCCTAGGAGGAGTTAGTTAAAGTACAGGAGTATTTAAATCGTCCAAAAATGGCGGCACAATTCAAAATGGCGGACTTCCTGTCGAGTTTAGGGTATGGATTCTAGAGGCATTTTTGTGCATCTTGATAGGATACACCTCCCCAAAAATTTCGTGCGTGTAGATCAAACGTCGGCGGCGGGGCTGCTTCGTTAAAGGTCACTTCCTGTTGCCAGCAGGTGGCGCTATGACTGTGGGTGAATGTCGGCATGTAGATTGGTTCAGGGCGGACTCTTGTCAATAGTGTCAAATTTCGTGCAGATCTGAGCATGTACAGCCAAGTTACAACAACTTCCTGTTTCATGGCTGAATCATCGGCGTTCACGGACACGCTCCATTGACGCAAAACGACGCAGATAGCAACAACTTTGAATCGTCAATGCCTTGAGAAGGCACAGCAGAAATTTGAAGTTGATCCGACTAAATCCCTAGGAGGAGTTCGTTAAAGTACAAAGTGTGCAAATCGTCCCAAAATGGCCACCAAATTCAAAATGGCGGACTTCCTGTCGAGTTTAGGGTATGGGTTCTTGAGGCTTTTGTGCGCCTTGATATGATACATGTCCCCACCAAATTTCGTGCATGTAGGTCGAACGCGGACGAGGGGCTAATTTTTTCTAATTTTCTAGGTGGCGCTTAGCGAAGCCATTTTGCCACGCCATCCGCTGAAACCCACAAAATACGAAATTTTTCACCAGTCCTGACATGCGTGCCAAATTTGGTGAGTTTTCGAGCATGTTGAGGCCGCGAAAATTGAGGCTACTTTGCAGAAAAGAAAGAAAAAAAAAATTAAAGCTGCAAGCAGCGATGGGTGGACCCTCGCACCTGCAGCGTCGCGGGTGTGATGCGGTCGCTGTTGCATATTCTGGAGGTCTGCCGGCTGCGGCTGAGCATTTTCTATGCGACTCGGACGTTGCATGAAGGTTTTGTACCTCACTTCCTGTTGCCAGCAGGTGGCGCTATGACTGTGGGTGAATGTCTGGCATGTACATGAGTTCAGGGCGGGACTGTTATCCTACATGTAAAGTTTGGTGCCGATGTGAGCATGTACACTGAAGTTACAACTACTTCCTGTGTCATGGCGAAGACTTGATCTTTGACGCCATCGCCACGGACACGCCGATTGACGAAAACTCACAGATAGCACAACTTTTCATCGTCAATGCCTTTAGAAGGTACAGCAGAAATTTGAAGTCGATCCGATTGAATCTCTAGGAGGAGTTCGTTAAAGTACGGAGTGTGTAAATCGTCCCAAAATGGTCGCTACAATTCAAAATGGCCGACTTCCTGTTGAGTATAGGGCATTGCTCCAAGAGGCTTTTTTTGTGCGCCTGGACATGGTAGATGTGCCACAGAAATTTCGCTGCATATGTATGTCACAACGCGTGGCGGGTCTGCTTCGTTAAATGTCACTTCCTGTTGCCAGCAGGTGGCGCTATGACTGTGGGTGAATGTCAGCATGTAGATTTGTTCAGGGCGGGACTCTTGTCAAGCGTAGTTAAATTTCGTGCAGATCTGAGCATGTACAGCCAAGTTATTACAACTTCCTGTTTCATGGCTGAATCATCAACGCCATCGGACACGTCCATCGACGAAAAACGCGCAGAGTAGCACAACTTTACATCGTCAATGCCTTTAGAAGACACAGCAGAAATTTGACAGTCGATCCGACTAAATCCCTAGGAGGAGTTAGTTAAAGTACGGAGTGTGTAAATCGTCCCAAAATGGTCACACAATTTCAAAATGGCTGACTTCCTGTTGAGTTTAGGGAATTGCTCCAAGAGGCTTTTTGTAGCGTCTGGACATGATCCATGTGCCACAGAAATTTCGTACATGTAGGTTAAACGTATGGCGGGGCTGCTTCGTTAAAGGTCACTTCCTGTTGCCAGCAGGTGGCGCTATGACTATGGGTGAATGTCGGCATGTACATGTGTTCAGGGCGGGACTCTTGTCAAACATGCGAAATTTCGTGCAGATCTGAGCATGTACAGCCGAAGTTACAACAACTTCCTGTTTCATGGCTGAATCATCGACACCATCGGACACGTCCATTGACGAAAACGCTGCAGATAGCACAACTTTACATCGTCAATGCCTTTAGAAGGTACAGCAGAAATTTGAAGTCGATCCGACTAAATCCCTAGGAGGAGTTCGTTAAAGCACGGAGTGTGTAAATCGTCCCGAAATGGCCGCCAAATTCAAAATGGCGGACTTCCTGTCGAAGTTTAGGGTATGGGTTCTTGAGGCTTTTTTGTGCGTCTTGATATGATACACGTCCCCACCAAATTTCGTGCATGTAGGTTGAACGTGGACGAGGGGCTAATTTTTTCTAATTTTCTAGGTGGCGCTTAGCGAGCCATTTTGCCACGTCCGTCCGCGAAACCCACAAAATACTGAAATTTTTCACCAGTCCTGACATGCGTGCCAAATTTGGTGAGTTTTCGAGCATGTTAGCGCCGCTAAAAGTGAGCTTACTTTGCAGAAAAAGAATAAGAAAGAAAGAAAAAAAAAATAATCCTAACAGTTTCAATAGGGTCCTCGCGACGGTTACGTGCTTCGGGCTCCTAATTAAAGCTGCAAGCAGCGATATGGCCCTCGCACATAGTGGTGCGTCGAGCGTGAGGCGTCGCGCTGCTAATTCCGCACCTCTGCCTTTGTGGCTGTGAATTTGCTATGCGCTTCGGATGCTGCGCGTGACGGTGTTCTACGCCACTTCCTGTGTCCCACCGCGGAGCCTAATTGGCTTCAAAAGTCACACAGCCCTTCAGGAAGTCATGCCGCATAAGGTCCCCAAGTTAAGTGTTGATCGGCCATTCCTAACCTAGGTAAATTGTGGCATGGTTGGAAATCCCATTCATTTCAATGGGACTTTTTATGGCATTCCAGCTTCGATTATAGCGCCACCTTTTGGCCAAATATCACAAAATTTGTAAGGTGTAATCAGGGAGCCATGGGGAAGATTTGACCCAAATTTGATGTCAATCGAACCTGCAGTTCCGAGATATAAAATGAATGTACGCCATGGGGATTCTTTTTTTTCGTGTTTAATCCTCAACACGCACCTATGGGCAGATTAGGATGCAGTTTGGTAACTGATGTCAGGGGACCATGCTGAACAATTTGGCACAAAGTTCACGCCAATGCGACTTTGCGGTTATGCCAGAACTAATTTTTACGTTAAACAGCGCCACCTAGAGGCTAGGTGCACCACATTTTGCACAGGCCCTCAGGGGCGCCCCACATAAGTCCTCCGAAGTTTGGTGTTGATTGGCCATTCCAAAGCAAAGATATGACATCAGTTAGTGTTGCTAGCGCTTTATGCGTGAGTAATCGTTAGCTTATAGCGGGAACAGTTTTTTATGCGATCGATCTGGGGAGCACAAGCCAGTATGATGTGTGTCCAGAGATGGTCCATGCCAAATTTGGTGTCGATCGGACTTAGCGGTTTCGGAGGAGTTAATTCTGAGTGGCTAGTCAGTTTTCGTGATTTTGCGCAAAAAAATTGAAGGCAGAAATGGGCGTGGCCTATACCAGGAGATTCAGCTCGATCCACTATATATAGACATGTCCCCAAAAAATGTTGTGCATGTAGGTCAAACGTGCGACGGGGGCTGCTTCGTTGAAGGACACTTCCTGTTGCCAGCAGGTGGCGCTATGACTGTGGGCAAAATTCGGCATGTACATGTGTTCAGGACGGGACTCTTGTCAAACGTGCAAAAGTTCGTGGAGATCTGAGCATGTACAGTGAAGTTACAACAACTTCCTGTTTCATGGCGAATCATCGACGCCACGGACACGCCCATTGACGAAAACGCGCAGATAGCACAACTTTGCATCGTCAATGCCTTTAGAAGGCACAGCAGAAATTTGAAGTCGATCCGACTAAATCCCTAGGAGGAGTTCGTTAAAGTACGGAGTGAGTGAATCGTCCCCAAAATGGCCGCAGAATTCAAAATGGCGGACTTCCTGTCGAGTTTAGGGTATGGCTTCTTGAGGCTTTTTTGTGCGTCTTGATATGATACACGTCCCCACCAAATTTCGTGCATGTACGTCGAACCTGGACGAGGGGCTAATTTTTTCTAATTTTCTAGATGGCGCTTAGCGAGCCATTTCGCCCCGCCGTCCTCGAATCCCACAAAATACGAAATTTTTTCACCAGTCCTGACATGCGTGCCAAATTTGGTGAGTTTTCGAGCATGTTGAGGCCGCGAAAATTGAGCTTACTTTGCAGAAAAAAAAAGAAAGAAAGAAAGAAAGAAAAAAAAAATCCTAACAGCTGCAAAGCATCGCGATGCGTGCTCGAGCCTAACTACGCACATGTAGCGATGGCGCCGGGTGTGAGCTGCGTCGCGTTGCCTATTCAGCACCTTCTCGGTGCGGCGTGTGAATTTTCTATGCGCGTTCGGATGTTGCATGAAGGTGTTGTAACGCACTTCCTGTTACCAGCAGGTGGCGCTATGACTGTGGGTGAATGTCTGGCATGTACATGTGTGTCAGGGCGGGACTCTTATCCTACATGTAAAGTTTGGTGCAGATGTGAGCATGTACAGTTAGAGTTAGAACCACTTCCTGTGTCATGGCGATGACTTGATCTTTGATGCCACGCCACGGACACGCCCATTGACGAAAACTGCACAGATAGCACAACTTTTAATCATCAATGCCTTTAGAAGGCACAGCAGAAATTTGAAATCAATCCGACTGAAATCCCTAGGAGGAGTTAGTTAAAGTACGTAGAGTGTAAATCACCAAATAACTTGACGTGATATTCAAAATGGCGGACTTCCTGTCAGGTTTAGGGCATCGCTCCAAGAGGCTTTTGTACGCTCTGGACATGATACATGTCCCCAAAAAATTTCGTGCGTGTAGATAAAACCTGCGGCGGGGGCTGCTTTGTTAAAGTCACTTCCTGTCGCCAGCAGGTGGCGCTATGACTGCGGGTAAATGTCGGCATATAGATTTGTTCAGGGCGGGACTCTTGTCAATAGTGTCAAATTTGGTGCAGATCTGAGCATGTACAGCCAAGTTACAACAACTTCCTGTTTCATGGCGAATCATTGATGCCACGGACACGCCGATTGACGAAAACGCGCAGATAGCACAACTTTTCATCGTCAATGCCTTTAGAAGGCACAGCAGAAATTTGAAGTCGATCCGACTAAATCCCTAGGAGGAGTTAGTTCAAAGTATAGAGAGTGTAAATCGTCCAAAATGGCGGCCATATTCAAAATGGCGGACTTCCTGTCGAGTTTAGGGTATGGGTTCTTGAGGCTTTTGTGCGACTGGACATGATAGATGTACCCCAGAACATTTCCGTACATGTAAGTCAAGCGTCGCGGCGGGGCTGCTTCGTTAAAGTTCACTTCCTGTTGCCAGCAGGTGGCGCTATGACTGTGGGTGAATGTCGGCATGTAGATTGTGTTCAGGGCGGGACTCTTGTCAAAGCGTGTAAAAGTTCGCTGCCGAATCTGAGCATGTACAGCCAAGTTACTACAACTTCCTTGTTTCATGGCGAGTCATCGATGCCACGGACACATCCATTGACGAAAACGCGCAGATAGCACAACTTTTCATCGTCAATGCCTTTAGAAGGCACAGCAGAAATTTGAAGTCGATCCGACTAAATCCCTAGGAGGAGTTAGTCCAAAGTACGGAGTCTGCAAATCGTCTCAAAATGGCCACCAAATTCAAAATGGCGGACTTCCTGTCAAGTTTAGGGTATGGGTTCTTGAGGCTTTTTTGTGCGTCTTGATATGATACACGTCCCCACCAAATTTCGTGCATGTAGGTCGAGCGTGGACGAGGGGCTAATTTTTTCTAATTTTCTAGGTGGCGCTCAGCGAGCCATTTTGCTCCGCCCATCCGCTGAAACCCCAAAATACGAAATTTTTCACCAGGTCCTGACATCGTGTGCCAAGTTTGGTGAGTTTTCGAGCATGTTGCGACGCGAAAAATGAGCTTACTTTGCAGAAAAAAAGAAAGAAAGAAAGAAAAAAAAAATAATCCTAACAGTTTCAATAGG